>OY821518.1:197323102-197446454 GCA_963682025.1 Cordilura impudica | reverse complement strand
AATTTAATTTAAAATATTTAATTTTTAATTTTATAATTTATAATTTTTAATTTTTAATTTTTAATTTTAATTTTTAATTTTTTGTTTAATTTTAATATTAATTTTTAATTTTTAATTTTTAATTATTTTAATTTTTGAATTTTTAATTTTAATTTTTATTTTAATTTTTAATTTTTAATTTTTAATTTTTAATTTTTAACTTTTAATTTTTAATTTTAATTTTAAATTTTTAATTTTTAATATTTAATTTTTATTTTTAATTTTTAATTTTTAATTTCTAATTTTTAATTTTTTATTTTTAATTTTAAATTTTTAATTTTTAATTTAATTTTTAGTTTTTAATTATTAATTTTCAATTTTTAATTTTTAGTTTTTCATTTTTAATTTTTCATTTTTAATTTTAACTTTTTAATCTTTAATTTTAATTTTTAATTTTTAATTTTTTAATTTTTAATTTTTAATTTTTAATTTTTATTTTTAATTTTAAATTTTTTAATTTTTAATATTTAATTTTTAATTTTAATTTTTAATTTTTAATTTCTAATTTTTAATTTTGATTTTTAATTTTTAATTTTTAATTTTTAATTTTTCAATTTTTAATTTTTAATTTTAAATTTTTAATTTTTAATATTTAATTTTAATTTTAATTTTAATTTTTAATTTTTAATTTTTAATTTTTAATTTCTAATTTTTAATTTTTGATTTTTAATTTTTAATTTTTATTTTCAATTTTTAATTTTTAATTTTATTTTTTAATTTTTAATTTTAATTAATTTTTAATTTTTAACTTTTAACTTTTAATTTTTATTTTAATTTTTAATTTTAATTTTTAATTTAATTTTAAATTTTAAATTTAAATTTTAAATTTTAAATTTTAAATTTTCATTTTTAATTTTTAATTTTTAATTTATAATTTTTAATTATTAATTATTAATTTTTAATTTTTAATTTTTAATTTTTAATTTTTAATTTTAATTTTTAATTTTTAATTTTTAATTTTTAATTTTTAATTTTTAATTTTTAATTTTTAATTTTTAATTTTTAATTTTTAATTTTTAATTTTTAATTTTTAATTTTTTAATTTTTTAATTTTTAATTTTTAATTTTTAATTTTTAATTTTTAATTTTTAATTTTAATTTTTAATTTTTAATTTTTAATTTTTAATTTTTGATTTTTAATTTTTAATTTTTAATTTTAAATTTTTAATTTTTAATTTTTAATTTTAATTTTTAGTTTTTAATTATTAATTTTCAATTTTTAATTATTAATTTTTAGTTTTTAATTTTTAATTTTTCATTTTCATTTTTAATTTTAACTTTTTAATCTTTAATTTTTAATTTTTAATTTTTAATTTTTAATTTTTAAATTTTTAATTTTTATTTTTAATTTTTTAATTTTTAATTTTTAATTTTAATTTTTAATTTTTAATTTTTAATTTTTATTTTTAATTTATTAATTTTTAAAGTTTTAATTTAAAATTTTTAATTTTTAATTTTTAATTTTTAATTTTTAATTTTTAAGTTTTTATCTTAAATTTTAATTTATAATTTTTTATTTTTAGTTTTTAATTTTTAATTTCTAATTTTTAATTTTTAATTTTAAATTTTAAATTTTAAATTTTAAATTTTAAACTTAAAATTTTTAATTTAATTTAATTTTTGATTTTTAGGCTTCGATAGAAGCTTATATAGCAAGTTTCTTCGAAATATCTTGATATTTGCGACCTGCAGTTTGATTGCAAGGTTTACATGGAACACACAGACAGACAGACGGACGGACATCGATAAATCGACTCAAAAGCGATTCTGAGTCGATCAGTAAAATAAAAGATGGGTCTAGGTCAAATATTTTTGGTAGTTACAACACCAGCACAAAGTCATTATACCCAAACAACATAGATAAAAATATTTTTAAAATTAGCTTTTTTTAATATTAATATCTGGAAATTTTTAAAACGAATCAGCTTTTTTTTTTTGAATTATCTTGAATTATCTCAAAACTTTCTTATGGGGATCAAACTTTGGGTGTTATAACGCTTGGTGCGTTATATATTGAATTTCATTAGGGGTTTTCTACTCTAGTAAAAGAAGAATAATGCCATTTTTCAAATAGTAACAAATTCTTTCTATAGAAGACACGATCATTGTTTTTAATAATACGGAATTAAAATAGAAACTGGCCAACAATAAAAAAAAAAAAAAAAAAAAAAAAAAAAAAAAAAAAAAGAAAAGCAATTAACTTTGAATTTAATTGGTATTCGAAAATTAAATTTCAGTACCGACAACAGTTTTATAGTGGTAGCCGTACCAAATATTAGTTGCAATGTTGAGTTATGATGCAGGTGGAGGGTATCAAAGATTCGGCCCAGCCGAATTTAAACTCTACTTGTTTTATTATTTTGAATGTAAATTTCTTATTATATTGAATTCATTAACAGAATTTGAACAGAGAGCAAGCGGATTTTTTTATGGTGCTGATTCATTAACAAAATTTTTGATGATAATTGCCAATACACAAAAATTACAAAACAGTAACAATCTTCTTAAAAACACATTGCCATCCTATCAAAATCAAAAATAAAATATGAAAAAAAAATTAAAATTTCTATTTTCAAGCACCAAAAATAATCGTGAAAAATAATATAAAATTTTGCAAAAATTAGATAATATTTGGTATATTTAAAATAAGCCATATAACTTTAAATCGATTAATGTTTCACTGAGTTATGGAAAACACGTCTACCCATCTATCCAGTGTATGTCAAGATCTTTTTACAACTTTATGGTTGTTGCGTGCAGACTGGCAAGTATATACAGCCAAGTTCACTTCAACTAGTTAGAGTATTGAATTAGTGAACAATTTTAGGTAATATTTAAGTACACATATTTAAACATTTTTAGTTCTATTCTATGAAAGTAGAAAAAACTACCAAAATATAGTATATTTGAAAAACTGAGACTGTAGAAAAACCAAGCGACCGTATAACAGCACTTTTCAGCAAAATCCTGAGAAAAGGTGAACACCAAGCCAAAAAAATGTTATTTAATATGCACGTGCCATACATCAAATTAAAGCACAAGATCTCTAGTTCAATAATCTAACAAAATAATGTAATTATTTTAAGAAATGTTACTATTATAGCCTTAACATTTCTTAACATTTTTAAATTATCATATTAGTTGCAATCTGGTAACATGTTTTTCTCCAAGCGATGCAGTCCCAAATGGCTAACTTGATGTTCTAAGTTGGTAGAGACATCAGTGGTGTGTTTTTTTTCAAAGGAATTGCAAAGCCTCAAGTTTAAAGGTAAATAATATTCTCTTTAGAAAAACTAAATCGGATTCTGTACTTATTATTGTTTTGTAACTTGTGTAATAATATCAAAAGTAACACTGGTCATGTATGCAAATATAATATAAACAAAAATGCTATTTTGCCCAGTTATAACTAATATAATTACTGTTACGGTTGTGACACACATGGTGTTATGGTTGTGACACAAAATGTTTCGGTTGTGACATGCCATTTTTGTTGCTGTTATTTACACACTATAAATATGGGGTAAAATTTCGTTTTCACACACGATGTATAAATAACACTCATACACAATGTAAGAACACATATTTATTATTGATTTGACTGAATTTCTAAATTCAACAATATTATGGGATCGTACAAAGAAGGGTAAAAGAAGACCGGTAAGTGTTAAAGGGCGATGAGTGCAGAATAGCAGACGGACGAAGTTAAATTGAAAAAGACGGATACTGAGAGATATATCATCACATAATTGACGTTTTTGTACTCAAGCGAGAACAGTGGAATCGAATGGGTTAAGAAATATGTAGTCATTCAATATAATTATGTCAGTAGATAATAAGTTAGCAGACTTAAACAAACCATTATATCTGTGGTCACAAGCTATAACCGCCTAAGTCGACTTAAGAATGATTTGAGTTATGTATGCTGTCATATTCTACTAAAAGAATGAATTGAGTTATGTATGCTATCATATTCTACTAAAAACGGTTTATATTTACGTGAAATCCCCATTTCTCTATCACTGATTATAAAAAGTTATTAATGAAAACATGCTGACCTAAGTCGTAATGAAGCCCAATTACATTTATATAAAAAGTTATTTTTCTCAAAAGCATGATATTCGACGATTTGGGTTATGTATGCTATCATGTTCTACTAAAAACCCTTTATATTTACGTGAAATCCCCATTTCTCTAACAATATTTATTAAAAAGATATTAATAAAATATACTGACCTAAGTCGAAATGAAGCTTCATTACATTTATACAAAAAGTTATATTTCTCGAAAGCATGATTTTTGACTTAGGCGGTTAATGCTTGTGACCGCAGAGATATTATCTTGGGTACCATAATGACGTGAAAGATGGCAAAATTGCATTCAGCACTTAAGAAAAAAAAGAGGGAAAGTTGCCGCATTATGTTTAACCTACTAATGAGACTTTGACACTGATGTTGGAATAGTACAGATTAAAGATTATTTGCCTATTCCTAAAGAAGTTCGGGGGAAATTGTATTTCAAAGATAACAAGTTTTTAAATTTAGTATATTCATAACATTGTAATATCAGTATTGTAATAGCTATACAGTTACAACTAACTCCAAGGGACCGCTAAAATGTTTCATAATAACGAGATTTTCGTTGTAATGGAAATTGTTTGTAATAAAACTAATGCCAATTCATATGTTTTTTTTTTTCTTCATTGAAAGTTTCTCGCTTGTGGGTTACATAAACTCTATGATAAATGCCAAATTTCAATTAAATTCTGTACTATGTCACAACCGTAACGCACCTGTCACAACCGTAACAACTTTTTTATATCATTTTTCTAAGGGACCAAGAGAGAAAAATTTTTGAATACAACTCTAAATAGTTAAATATATATCTGTTTTGACAATTACATTTTTTCATTTCTGTATTTTGCTCATGGGGGCACAAAACGTGAAATGATCATCAAGGGGAAAAATATGTGTAACCAATTGTGTCACAACCGTAACAACAGCAAATTAATTTTTTGCTATAAGTACAATAGTAAATTGAATCAGTTTAGGTTCCATAATTGTACCTTTAGGTGAGTGCTAAACCCCAAAAATTTTTCATAATGTTTTCATAATAGAGGATAGCTGCAATCACCCGGTAAAGATGTAATTTGTGTCACAACCGTAACCAGGATTTGTTGTTTTATAGAAAATAAAATTTATAGAAAATAAAAATACCTTTTAAACGACACCAAAAGCATAATAATCGGTTAACCAGTTTTCTTACAATTTGATTTCAAAGAGGATATTTTTAAAAAAATGCTGCGGCTTTTTCTAAAAGCTAAAAAATTCCAACTTTACGGAGCTCTATCATCCATAATTTTTATCCGATTTTTATCGATATTTAAAAAAATTACACTTGGCAGGGCTTAATTTTAGAGCAATATGTTCAAGTCTTTAAAAAACTTCTTCTAAGCTAGCTATGTGCTGTTCAACGGTCTGTGAGTGCACGATGATGTCGTCTAAATAGACGAAAGCCGTGCTTCATTGGAGCCCCTCAAAAACGTGATCTATTAACTTCTCAAATGTGGCTGGGGCATTCCATAAGTGAATAACCGTAACTACTAAGAACTCATCGTGGAAAACAATACTATTTATGGAAAAAATCAAAGAAACGTTACCAATTGTTTCAAATACCGTACCAGATGCACCAATAAGCTTTAACCGAAGTTGAAATCAATGATACTCTCGCCTCTGTATCAATTATAAACGGAATGACCTTATAGTTTAACTGAACCAACACATGGAAACCTCGATCATCATTTACGCCGTCACCTTTATTTTATAAAGTCGCTAATATTTCTGCGGAGTGCCCGATAATATCGCGTTTAATTGAGTGGGAACCAGAAATTTTCTCGAAAAATACCAAAACAGCTGTCGCACTGGTAACTTCGTTAACCTCCATGCTCTTAATGTTGGTGTCGTCAAATTTGAACAATTCGTTTTCTCTTGCAAAAAAAATGTTTTGAAATGTCCAAAACTGGTGGTTTTTCCATCACTTGAAATAATAGCTGCCATACGGCATAACACCTGCTGAGAATCATATTTACTCAGGTCAACTAAGTTATTGTGGATTTGTTTGTCTAGTTGAAGGTTATCCGCTAAAAATCGTTTAAGATGTATTGCATTGTATGCATGACGTAGAGTACAAGTGAATAACAAATGTAAACAATATGCATACATACTATGTATTTTTGGGGTATTGCTCAATTCAACGGCACGGGCCGTACGCACAAACTAGGCCATTCAAAGTACTTCTGGAATTCAAGGGCGATTGCATTTTTGTTGACAACAACTGAAATGAGAGTGAAGTTTAAGACCACTAGTAATGACAAACGTATGATGAGCGAAGTCACACCCAAATGATCAATATATGAATAACACTGTGGAACAAATTCAGGTTAGCAAAAGTTAGGTCGATTCTGAGAGTGAGGGGTGAAAATAGAGGCAAAATTAGAAGACCCGTATCGCGGCGTTTGTTTATGTTACTTCGAGTTTTTTTTTAATCGACCTTCGAACTTTGCAGTCAAATGCCGATTTTCAGCATATTGTTTATATGGTTTTTTGGCTATAACTCGTCGACTAATTAATATTTTTTCAATCTGTAAAAGCCAAATTATTGCTAGAGATCTGTGCAACAAATGAAGCAAAATGTTGGAAAAATTATTTTTTTTCATGCTTTTTGACAATATTTTCCACAAAACTAAGTCTTTTTTGCTTTCTGTTTGATCTATAATATGCTTCTCAGTTTCTTCAATAAATTTCATTTGAAAAGAAAATGGTCTTAGTCGATAATTTGCGTTAAAAATCCCAAAACCATTAAATAAATAGCGATTTAGGTAGAAGTAATATTAAAAAGGGAAGTTCCAAGAATTACGAATTAGTAAAACAAATTTTTTTGTTTTCAACCACGGAAAAATTGCGACTCTATCTCAACCATATCACAGCGAACAGGGTCTTCGAAAATGGGCTTTCTCAGTATTTTGCTAAAATTAAAAATTTCTTTGTAAATTTTTATTTTTGAATGACAGTAACTTTTTTGATTTAAAAGATTTGGAAGTGAAAAAAATTTTGTATAATTTTATGGCGTCCGTGTTATTAATGTTAAAAATGTAAAATCACTGAGTCATTCCGAAATTAAAAAAAAAATTTTTTAAAAAAGGTCAAAATTTTCCGAAAATCTCCTACTTAATAGAGCATAACTCCTGCCAGTCAAAAGCAGTCAAGAAAAATCTTGCACTCTTCTATAGTCCGAACCCTCCCCTATACTCCTATACCCCATTATACACCCGCCAGTTTCCGCTCGTGTGCACCAGAACAATTTTTCTGACCCAAGGTTAGATATTTTCTGCAAAATTTATGAATACAAAAGTTGTCCACTATGTGGTTAGGATATATTAAGTTTGAGGTGATGTTTGTAACTGCCAAAAATATTGGACCTTTATCCATCTTTTATTATACGGATCGACTCAAAAACACTTTCTGAGTCGATTAAACAATGTCCGTCCGTCCGTCTGAGTGTTATGAATACAAAAGTTGGTCGTACCGGTGCACCGCGGTGTATTTTTTTGCGTGTCGGTAGAGTTGTCAGGAGTTGTTATATACTTATAAAAAAGGGTTGAGATATAATGCACTTAATTGTTACAGGTACATTTACATAGGTATCTTTCAAAAACATTAATAGTCTGAATTAGAGTTATATAGTTTAAATACCTGACAAAATGGGAAACAATTTAAATAACAGGTAAATGGTAAATAAAAAACTATTGCGACATAGCCCTTTAAGATATGAGCAGGTGTAGGTTTTTTATGCTTCTAAAAGTGGTAATAAAAGATAAAAATTTTTATTTTACATAATTGCAAGAAAGAGTATTTATAATAATGTTTCCACAATTATTATTCATTACAATTTGTGCAATGGCTAAGTACTGTTACAGAGATCTGGCAAATATTTATATTCAACGAAATGATGTAGACGATGTAATTTTGCACATAGTGAGCAACGACTTCTTTAAGAATTGTAACATAGAAGACATTGAAATGCACAAAGGAAAAATTACTAACTTTGCGTCGAATTTGAAAAGACGGTACATTGAATGCTCTCATAGAAAGGCAAAGATGTACAAACGTTACCAAGACTGGTTAATAAAGGAATTTATTTTTGAGAGTGTATCTACAACTGCCAACGAAAGTGGAAAAAAGGGTCGACCAGCAAAATCAATTGGCGGATGTAGTGAAAGATCTCGAAGGCACAAGCTGGAGAATATCAATGAAGAAATTTCTCAATGAATTATTAAGGATTCATTTTTGCACCAAATTCAACCAACCCAAAATAAAAAAAATAAAATTGAAATAATTGAAAAATAGTAGAAGCGAGCCCAAGGCGTACAAAGAGGATTTTGAAAAGCATTCCTACACCAATTTGGATTTGAAATTGACCAAAAATCAATATAAGGAATTGCGGAAGCGAACCAATGAAAAGAATTGTGGGATTTTTCCAGAGTATTGAGATTTAGTTTCTGCCAAAAAAGAATGCTTACCTTCACAATCTGCTATTAGTGTCATTTCAACATCAGCAGAAATAAAATTGCAAGATCTCCTTGAACATACTGCAGAACGATTGCTAAATACGCTTGATACTGATCATTTAAAAAATTTGGTAATGGCAGCATTACTTTAATTTCTAAATGGGGATGTGATGGATCCTCTGGTCAGAAACAATACAAGCAATTTAATGCCGAAAATTCATCAGATTCCTATTTATTTATGGTATCTTTCGTTCCATTGCGCTTAACAAAAAGGTATAGCGTCTTAGAGCCGTCAACTAGTAGAGCAAAAGAAAATGATATATGGAAAAATGAAATTCCTTCTTCAACAAAGTATTGCAGACCAATAAAATTTGCCTTCAAAAAGGAAACCAAAGATGTCATAACTGAAGAAGTTCAAAAAATAAAAGATGAAATTAAGGAACTTCAACCAGTAATATTTAAATTTGATGATCAAAACATTGAAGTACATTTTAAAATGTGTCTCACAATGATTGATGGAAAAGTTGCACAAGCTTTAACTGGAACAAAGTCAACGTCAAGCTGCATTATATGCCAAAAGACATCAAGTCAATTAAGCCAACCCCCACCAGAAGACGATAGTTTTAAGGAAGCCTACGAACTTGGAATGTTCCATCTTCGTGCTAGAATACGTTTCATGGAGCATATTCTTAAATTGGGTTATGATTTGGAATTTGGTCCGTTAGGCGAAACAGTGAGAAAAAACAAAGAAAATGAAGAAAAAAGAAAGCAAAAAAAAAAAAACAAATTCAACAAAAATATCTACAGCTAGGCCTCGTAATCGAACAACAAAACAAGGGGAAGGAAACACAAACGATGGAAATATTGCAAGGAGATTTTTTTCCGATCCGGAAACTGCAGCATCTATCATAGGTGTAGATCATGAATTAATAAGACGATTCAAAATCATATTACAAGTTCTAGCATGCAGCAGAAATATAAATGCAAAAAAATTTGGAGAGTACGCCAATAAAACAACTATACTTTATAATGAAAAATAGATTCTTTCGCGAGCACAACACAAGGAAAATGTCCAGATGGTGTACTAATGAAGACCTTATCACTATCTTGTTGTGCACTTCAGATCCATATATGTAACATTCGTCAAAAATGGAAAACGACCTCTATTGATTTAGACGAAGAAGCTAAACAACTTCTAGAAGATGAAAATCAAGGCTATTTAGAAGAAATTTTTACTAAAATTGGTTGATTTAAAGTACTTTTTCATTACACTAACAATAAGTTACATTTTTTTTATATAGTTAAAAAATTTTCTTGATTTAAAAATTTATATATTTTGTAAATTAATAAAAGTTTGTTTTTTTAATTCGACCTTTTCTTTATAGAATCTCAAATGACTTATGACCTCGAGCTTGAGTATTTATTCATTTGAGATTCTATTTTGTAAATTTACAATAAAAATTGTTATATTTCATAAATTTACCATAAAAATTGATATAGAAATATTTAATAAGACAAAAAAAAAATTTAACTAAAGCAAAAACATATGAGTTTTTCATTGAAACTTATCTATCTTGAACCAATATAAGGTAACTTTTACGTTCGCTGTTTAATAAATTATATTTAAACTCGGAATCTTAAAAAAAAAAAAAAAAACAACCTTTGGCCCTTGTGCATATTAGGACTAAAAAGTTTACGGGGGCCAAAGTTTGGCATTTTCTGAAAAAATTAACTTAATAAATAGTTAAAAAGTATTAGTTGCAAAAATTAACTGAAAAATAAGACATTATATTAAAAAAAACCTTTTTTTACCTTTTAACACTTCACTTTTGTACTAAAATTCAACTACAAATGAAAATGTATTTTAAACCCTCCGTAACTTTTTTTATTTTCGGTCGAGAATTACGTTTTATAGCAAAACTTAAGCGCTAAAGTCTCACCTACCAAACAAAAAAAAAAAAAAACCGCATATCAAAATTCGAATCCAATCAAAAGTTATAGATTTTTGACCGCCTTCTCGTCAAATGGTCCACTGAGCACAGCACAGGTAGCGATTTTTTTTTTCGTACAAGCGAACTAATTTAAAAAATGAAGATTCAGTTAGGACTCGAAACTCAGCCGAAGCTGATGTCTTTTAATTTTCGCTCGGTCGTCATAAAATTCGCTATTAATTTTGTTGGAACTTATTTCATTTTGTTAGTGACTTAAGTTAAGTGCATCGGTTTCATAAAAATAACAAAAAAAAAAAAAAAAACATTGTGTAATAAATATTGTATTAAAAATGTCGGAACCAAAATGTAAAATGAACTTTTTTTGTAATGTTTGTAGACGTTTCATAGCAAGCGATGAAAAATGTGGCAATGCGAGTGATTTTTTTTTTTTTTTTTTGGAAGCCTATAAACAATATTTCTCGCAAGAGTTGATCACTGACTTAAACTATGCCCCTAAAAAAGTTTGCATTAATTGCTATTCAACTCTTATGCAATGGAAAAGTGAAAAGAAGAAGGCTATGCCTTTTGGTATACCAATGATGTGGTTAGACAACAGCCCGCATCAAGAAGAAAATTGCTATGGATGTATCAACTACCATAAAACTTTGAATAGAAGGAAAGCAAAGAATAAAACTTATGTAGCAGTGCCAAGTGTCCAATTATCATTACCGCACTCAGAATTCGTTCCAGTACCAACATACCGAAGTATTGATCTTCAAACAGATATCAGTACTACAACCAAGACAAATAGACAAGACAAATAGAATGCTTTCTGTTCCGATTGCGTATAGCACTGACACTAGTGAAAATTTCGATAATTTGAAACACATTCTGGAAGTAGTCAAATATAACGAACACCAGTGGAGCATTTGCTGCGACCTCAAAATAGTTTCATTGATTACAGGATTAAGAGCATCTGGCCGTTCAAAATATCCGTGTTTTTTGTGCGATTGGGATTCACGATACGGAGAAGGTATTAAAGGAAGAAACCAGTACAAACAGCATAACTTGAATAGCCGCCTTGGACGGAAATGGCCTAGAGACAATAGGCTACACGACGGTCTTGTTCCTGAAATGAAAATTTTGTTGCCGTTGCTCCACATTAAACTTGGCATTGCTAAAAATTTTTTGAAATGTATCGCAAAAACACCAGCAGTATTAAACCGCTTAAAAGACATTTTCTCAAGACTAAGTAACGCCAAAATTCAGGAAGGGGTTGTTAATGGTCCCGACATACGGAAACTAATGAGTCGTAAAGATTTTGACCAAGTTCTGACAGACCGAGAATTAAATGCATGGCTCGCATTGAAAGCAGTCATTAAAGCACTTTCGGGTAAAGAACGCAAAGACAACTACATGCAATCTGTTGCAAACATGTTGGTAGCTTTCGATGAAATTGGGGTTAATATGTCGTACAAAATTCATATCTTGCATCAGCATCTTGATCAACTCGCTCAACAGTTGCCAACTGAATCTGATGAGCAAGGCGAACGTTATCACCAAACTGTGCTTCCATTTGAAATAAGGTAACTATAGAGTGTGCATATTTTGAATTCCTAGATTTTTCTAATATCTTTGTCAGAGTGCACAATTTAAACATGTTAACGATTGAAAACAATTTTCAGGTACAGAGGAAAGAAATCTCCAGATACAATACTCGCTGAAATTTGTTGGTGGTATAAAAACACCTTTGAAGAAGAGGAAGACGAGGAAAAAGAGGAAGAAGGGGAAGACAAAGATGAAATTCCAGAATATCTGTTGGACGAAATTATCGATCTTTCTGATGATGATGACGATGACCAAGATATTAGAGAGAGCAGTGATGTTGATCCACAGCCGCCTGCTAAACGGCAACTGGCCAAATCATTAATTTAATTTATTTAATTTTTTTACTTAAAACTTTTCATAACTAACATTTCAAAAATATATTTCTTCCATATTTTTATAATTTCTTTTTCAATGTTTCTTCAAAACCAACACTGAACAAAATTGGTGCATAAAAAATGAGAAGTAAATTAATATTAAGCTGGAAAACGCAAGTTTTGTATTATGATTGTTTTCTTTTCAAATGAAATTTATTGAAGAAACTGAGAAGCATATTATAGATCAAACGGAAAGCAAAAAAGACTTAGTTTTGTGGAAAATATTTTCAAAAAGCATGAAAAAAAAAATAATTTTTCCAACATTTTGCTTCATAAGCACCACAAAAATTTTCTAAATCAATTTTCTAAAAAAATTTATATTGTTGCACAGGTCTCTAGCAATAATTTGGCTTTTAAAGATTGAAAAAATATCAATTAGTCGACGAGTTATAGCCAAAAAAACCATAAAAACAATATGCTAAGTCGGCATTTGACTGCAAAGTTCGAATTGTATTAATATGTAGGATATCGAGTGCATGTTAATACATCTCTCTTAGTTATATATATTATTAAGAGAATTGTAGTAAATTCTCTTTAGTTATAGACTAATACATATAGATCTTCTCATAAGTTATTTATAAGCAGGGCCAATTGAAAAACAAAGTAATCTTAATTAAATTGTAAAACATTAAACAATTACCTTTTTTATTTTGCATACGACCACCATATGGCGATCCTGCATATGGCAACCTTCTGATCCTGCCAATTGCTATAGATAGAAAGCAAGAAAAAATTAAAAAATACAGCAATATTGTTAAATTTTATTTTGCTTAATCTAAAGGCAAATGATAAAAGACAAACAGAGCTTACGCTCCTTCACGGCTAAAGGAAAACAGAAACAAGTTTGAATTAATTTTGGAAAAGTATTCTATTTATAACTGAAAATATAAAGGAGCTAAGGAAGGAAGTGCAGCAAGCAGAAATTAGATGGGCGAAGATTCTAGAGGAAGGCAACGTCAACAACAAGACAAGACCAGAGATCCTGTATGTCGGCCCGAGGCCAAAATTTATAAAGAACAGAAAGCCGACAGAACCAGCTATTGAAATATTCCCGCTGCCGAACTGCTATAAATCGAGTGGAGGTGCACTGGCACGAAAGAAGAAGCGAATTGTTATAAAATCGCATGATTTTCAGGGCAGAAAGCTAAAATTTCCAATTAGAGATAACAAAATTAAAAGATGAAATAAAAAGTATAAAGAAAGTGAAAAAGAGTAATAAAAAAAATTTAGTTTTTATAGAATGAAAATAAAAATTGTACAAAATTCTAAAATTAAATTGAAATTAAATTGTAAAACTTTTTGATAAAATAATATAAACATATAATGGGCGGAACCCAAACGAAAATAAATGAGGTTGTAGCCGCGACGGTAAATGCTCCAACGGCTATAAGCATTAGCATAGAGGTCGTAATTTTACTCCGTTCTATTGCAACAATAATATTTATTGTGCGACATCTCAAAAGATATGTAAAAAACAAATGCGCAGACAATCGCTGCGCATAAAATTGCAAAAATATTTAATATTATATAATATTATATATATATATGTATATTGGAATGAAGAATAAATAATATTTTTTATAAAAAAAAGAAATAAATAAAAATGTAAATGTAAATTTAAGTTAAAGAAGAAAATATATGTGAATTAAAAGTGAAAACTAGAATTTTCTATATACACAGATTGTAAGGAAATTGAATATTTGTAAATTAAACTAAGAAATTAATATATTTTTTTTAATAAATAAGAAAAATCTACTTATACGAAGTGTACTGGGTTATGAAAAAAATTTTTTTTTTAATATTTCAAATATTAATACTGTAAACGGTTCTAGAAAATACGACTCTAGCATACACCTAATATTGACATGTAGGTGGTGTAAACATTAGTTGATTCTTATTGATTCGTTTACAAACTGTTATCGATTACAAGAAGCTTCACAGTAAATGAGTTTGATCGAAACAATTTGCAAATTCACGTGGATGAGATTTGTTTCCGGCCTTTAATTTCTTTTCTTGTCTGACTATGCCTGAGTCAAATTAAAGTGTGTCTAAATTTAAAGTGCGTAAGAATATTCAGAAACCTATTGAAAAAAAATTAAAAAAAAAATTTTAAAGTGTCACTTCATTAAGCTTCTAATCACCATAAGTTAGAAAAAAAGGTAAAATTACCACAATTTGCGTAATTTTAAAAACAAGCCTATTCATTATTTTTTTTTAAAGGGACACTCCACGCATAACCCGAAAGGTTTTAACTTCGAGGAGTGAGGTTAGAAAACACTCGGCGTGGCTGCGAGCCTCTGTACTGCAAACTCCACTTTAAAATTACAGGTGGAATAAATCGGAATACAATTCCATAGCTTCTCTTTTGTTTAACTCAGACTGTGAAAATACAAAGTGAACTTCTAAGACGAAGTGAATGCATAAGCATTGAGTTAATATTTTTTTCATGGTAAAATTATATATCTACATGTTTTACTAACTGTCACACATAAATTGAGCGTTTGTGTAGTCTGAAGCGAATATAATATCAAACAATTTGATACATACTATTTCGGTAAGAATTATTTTAAAACTAATGAAAACACAATTATACCATGTCTTCATTTAAATTTCTCCTTTACATAGCATTTGTATTTACATCGAAAAAAAAAAACGCCAAACTACATCATTTTCCACGTATCAGTGCTCGTAGCCATCAGTAATGAATTCCTTTATAATCTTATTTCAATATTTGAAAAGTATTAAAAATTTTATAAAAAATTATATCCCTAATATTTTTAAAAACAATTGAATTGAATATTCTTCGAATATTCTATATCATAATTCTATTTATAGATAGATACATGTTATAACATTGCTTTTACCTACAAAAGCATTTATTGTCTAAGTAATATCACTTTTATTCCCTTCTTCTATTAACTCCAAATTAATGCTAACATTTAAGAAAAAAAAATACTAAAGGAGAGTTCCAAAGAGGAGAGGAATATATCCAATTTATTTGGTGTTGTAAATTAGTTATTTTAAAAAGCACATATTCGTGCGGAGAAAAATTAAATTCGTTGATCATACATTTAAAGTACGTTTAAGTTCATTATTAAATTTAATTAATATTACATTTTGTTAGATTAGAATAAGAAATCGTTACATATTTAGCAAAAAAAAAAAAAAACAAAACATATCGTCAGCGGAGAAGGCCTTCAACATCTGATACGTACATACTTAAATATTAGTTTACAACAACAAAATATGGATTAATATGTAAGTCAACTTTTTCTTTATACTTTAATATGAAATTTGATTTTATCTTAATGCTTAGTAATGTGGAGTCTTTGATCAGTGATTTTTATTGTGAATATCGAAATTAAAGTTTTTACTAAATGATTGAAAAAATCGCCACATTTACTAGATGTTTTTTTTTGTTAATAATTTTTTTGTTCTTATAATCATTAGATAGTCATTAATAATTATTATATCGGTTATTGATTAGTATATTTATCTAGCAATGGATCCTAAATTTTCCAATTTTTGATATTAATAAACAATATGAATTTGTAATTTGAAACCAGGTCTGAAATCATTTAACAATAATGTTGTTGAATTGGGTCTCTATAACACCTGGAGGCATTGGAAGGGTAGGGTCTAGGGCAGGGCTTCAAAATTTGTCCTGCGCGTACTTTTAGAAGAAAACTCTTGGTTATTTTTTTTGTCATTTCTGTTGTTGTTTTGGTGTGCACAATATTTTTGTTGTAGCCGTGGTTATATTAGAAAGTTTAGAAATGGACAATAACGAATCCACGAAACTGAAGCTACCGGTGTAAAGCAAAGTGCACACGCCTCCATATAAACTTCTGCCAAATATACTTAAACAAACCACCAAAGAACATTCCCGGTTTCATAACAAATGGCGCCCAACGTGGGGCCCGAGGTTTCGAGGGTCCTGAAACTTTAAGGCATATCGAACAAATAATTTATATTTTTGTTTGAACAACATATTGGTATGTAGTATGAGAATTTTTATAGTTATTATTAGTTAAAATCAAATTATTATTATCTTTCGAAAGTTCAGATCCTTAACTAACCAATAATTTTTTTATTAAATTGCTAATTTCTAAATTCAATATGTCGTTACGTCATAGTACTGATGAACTTCCAATAACAATCTGCACGATTTGTCGCGAAAATTTAATTAATGAAGAAGAAGCTCTAAAAACGGTTTGTAACCATAGATTTCATAAAAATTGTCTTACATCTTGGTTTAGAAAAAACAAAATTTGTCCCCAATGTAGAGCCCATTGTGACACTAAACAGTTCAATTTAAAAACTGAGTGGTGGAGCCATAACTAGATCACAGACCACAACTTCTAGTAAGCCAGTTTTATCTAGCCAAACAGGTAATCAACCACAAGCATCAAGTGATGTACAGGGGGCTGTAGGGGGAGTTCCTCTCCTAGAGTTAAATCAGCCAGTCCAAGGCACTAATGAACAGATAAATAACAGTTTTGACGATGCAAGAATTAGAAATATAGTTTCTGCTGTCATAGCAGCTTGTCAGGCAACGATCTTTCAGGAGGTTGAAGAACGTATCACACAAACAATAGAAGAACGTCTCGAGTGTGCTTTAACTAGTATTCCAGGAAGTTTAAATTTAGGTGCTCAAGCACAAAATGTTGAACATAGTCATGCCCGAACTCCTTCAAAACATGATTGGCCCCGTGATATGCCAAGGTTAACACAGAGTCGCACACGGGATAATGTACCAAATAGACCCAACAATCGCGTTGACGAAGTTTCGGTTCTAACTAATGCTGGGAAAATAGCAAATATTATAACAGTTGGGACATCAAATTTGATGGATCTCGGAAACTTTCTGTTGAAAATTTTATCTACCGCATTGAGTCGCAAGTACTTGATATATTGGGGGAAAACTTCAATATTCTTTGCGATAATGCTCAATGTTTGTTCCTTAAAGAGGCGAAGAATTGGTATTTGCAATTTCGTAGGTCGGTTGACAGGGTGACATGGCCATTGCTTTGTGAGGAGTTGCGCACTATCTTTGAGGAACATAAAACTGATACAGAACTTAAAGAAGATATGAGAGCTCGTGGTAGAAATTTTACAGAGAGGGTTACGTCCTAGAGTTCGCCAACAACTTCTTTACGTATCAATAAGCTCAGTATCTGAAGTTAGAAAATACTGCCTTAGGGGTGAAAATTTGCTTAACGAAGTATCAAAAGCTAACTCCCAGACCCCTAATATGAATCGCAGCTTTAGCCGTAAGCAAGTTAACGAATTAGATGGCAATCTTGAAATGGAAGATTTCAGTGTTAACTCTTCTGAAGTTGAGGTTGACGAAGTAGCTAGACATTCCCTAGACAAACTGACATGCTGGAACTGTCGAAAGGAGGGTCACCGCTATACTGATTGTGTAGAAGCCAGAACAACTTTTTGCTATGGTTGTGGTGCCATAGGTGTGTACAAACCCAATTGCAATAACTATAAGTCGGGAAACTTGAATCGGAGCAGAACTTTGAAACCGAAGTTTCGTCAAGACCAACTAATGAACCATTAACAATTCTAAATGCAGAAAATAAGTCTCGTTTTTCTCTTTGCTCTGACGAAAAACGGCAAGATATAGTACCTTATGAGCTTCAATTACAAATATATAACAGAAAAAAAAGGAAATTTTTGGAAATTCGGAAGAGGATGTCAAGCACAAACGGTCGTCCCAACGTATGAATAGGTTTTGGGAAAAAATAAAATCATCACACAAAGCTTTGTCACATACTATTAATACAATCACTACTAAGATCAGTGACCTGAGACCTTATGCTGAAATAGAATTGCTCGAAAAAAAAGTTTTAGGTTTATTTGGCAGCGGTGCCCAAGTCTCATGCATTGGTGGTTCCCTGGCCAAAGAAGTTTCTAAGAACAGTAGGTTGAAAGGTATTAGAACTTGTATCAGCACAGCTGATGGTGCCGAGAAAGTGGTGTGTGGTTATATACCTGTTTCAGTAACTTTTAAGAATTAAAGTAAATCAATTGATTTTTATGTAGTTCCCAAACTTTCACAAGACGTCATACTCGGTGTTGACTTTTGGAAAAAGTTTAATATAGCCCCAAATATTATTTCTGAAATTGAAATGAGTCAGCACTCGTTTATAAAACCGGAATATGAAATGCATGCTCTAACGAATAATCAAATGTCGAGATTACAATCGGTGAAAAATATTTTCCTTCGTGCGAAAAAGAAGGTTTAGGAAGAACTTCCCTTATGGAATATGAAATTGAGCTTGAGTCAAATGTCCGGCCGATCAAACAGCGTTACTTTCCTATATCTCCAGCAATTGAAAAATTGTTACATAATGAAATTGATGATATGATTCGGTTAGGTGTCATCGAGGAAGCTCCTAACAGTCCATGGTCCAGTCCGGTAGTATTAGTCCGCAAACCAGATAAAGTCCGTTTGTGTCTCGATTCACGAAAAATAAATAGCGTAACAATTAAGGACGCTTACTCCTTACCACTGATAGAAGGAATTCTTAGTCGGCTACCTAAAGCCGAATTCATTTCTTCCCTCGATTTACATCGTGCTTTTTGGCAAATACCCTTGTCTGAGAAATCACGTGATATAACTTGTTTCACCTTCCCAAATCGTCCGTTATATAGATATTGCGTAATGCCATTTGGCTTATGCAACGTCCCACAAGCCTTGTGTCGCTTGATGGACCGCGTCATACCTCCCCATCTTAAAAATGAAGTATTCGTATATTTAGACGACTTACTTATAGTATCGGAAACGTTCGATAAGCATCTGTTAATAATGTCGGAAATTGCTTTCCGGTTACGTAAAGCTGGCCTCAATTAACGTAAGTAAAAGCAAGTTTTGTATCAAGGAGGTTGCGTACTTGGGTTATATTGTGGGTAACGGAACTTTACGAACTGATAGGGATAAAATATCTGCTGTAACCGATTATCCTTCACCAATGTCAGTTAAGCAGCTTAGAAGATTTTTCGGCATGGCTGGGTGGTATCGGCGCTTCGTCGATCATTTCGCCACTCTCACAGTTCTCCTAACAAATTTATGGAAGAAAGGCAAAGGTTTCGCCTGGAATGATGAGGCACAGATAGCCTTTGACGAACTTAAGCATAAGCTTTCATCAGCGCCGATTATAAAAAACCATTTATCTTACAATGCGATGTAAGCAAATTAGGTGTTGGAGCTGTCTTTGCCCAAGCTAATGAGTCCAAACAGGAAATGCCTATGTGTGTCTAAATTTAAAGTGCGTAAGAATATTCAGAAACCTATTGAAAAAAATTTAAAAAAAAATTTAAAAGTGTCACTTCATTAAGCTTCTAATCACCATAAGTGAGAAAAAAAATGTAAAGTTACCACAATTTGCATAATTTTAAAGACAAGCCTATTCATTATTTTATTTAAAGGGACACTCCACGCATAACCCGAAAGGTTTTAACTTCGAGGAGTGAGGTTAGAAAACACTCGGCGTGGCTGCGAGCCTCTGTACTGCAAACTCCACTTTAAAATTACAGGTGGAATAAATCGGAATACAATTCCATAGCTTCTCTTTTGTTTAACTCAGACTGTGAAAATACAAAGTGAACTTCTAAGACGAAGTGAATGCAAGTTATAATAACACTTTATTTTTTCATAATAAAAAAAAACCAAGACTTTTTTTATAACTAAGATTTTATTTAATTTATGTTACAGAAGTGTTCTGTTTTCTTTTAATGTCAGAATTGAATTGTATAATAATTTTAATAAACAGGTTTTCTTATTTCTAAAATTAAGCAAGAGTCATCAAATTCATTTCTTTGTTTTATTATTTTTTTAAATTCATTCTACTTACTGCAGACATAGTGTCAGCAGAAAATATTAAAATTGAAACACAATATTTATTGTGACAAAGGTGGCGTACAGGACGTTGCAAATAATAAATAAAAAAATGTTGACAACTTTTGTGTCGTTAACTCTTCCCCCTTTAATTCGAGTGTCCTCAATCGTTTCTTTAAAAGAGTGGAATTTTATGTAACCTTGGAGGTTTCTCTGGAGCGATGAAAGTGATATTCGTGGTTTGTGGTATGTTATCCATTTCAAATGGTTTGTCCACTTTAGGTACCTGAGGTTCCCATACTGTAATTTTCTCCACCGTTTTGGTAAAGATTTTAAGAAACACAATTGCAATAATAATAACCAAAACATTCCAGAGATTGTCCATTCTCCGATTATAAGACGTTTTTTCACAGTTGTGATAACGTCCGTATTATTGATTTGGAGTTCGTTAAGTGACTCGAGAGATAAAAGATTAATTCGACTTTTTTCAAAGGGAGTAGGTTGCAGTACAGCTGGCATGGTTTGCAAAGGTGAAGCCTGCCAGTTGCTAAAAGTTCTATTCTCAACCTTAATAGTTGTATTATGGAATTTAATTAAAAATGTTCCCGAAATATTATGTTTTTTTTTTTTTTCAAAAATTGACCCATTATAGTCATTTAGAAGTATTATTCCCGAGTTTATTTCTTCGGCTAAAGGGATATGATGACTATTGCTTAAGATACAGGATGAATTCTAATTATTAATTAACTTAGGAATACAATCAGTTTCTGTTATATTAATTATATATTTTTCATTACAAATGGTTACATTATTATAATCTTTACATTTTTCTTTTATAGCAAACATTTCCTTTTTGTTAAATAGAATTTCTTTAAAATCTAAATGTATTACTTTGTTTTCTCTTTTTACTGGCCTTATAACCATGGTTTTATAATTTTCATTTTTTGTTAATGTGATTTTGATCAAATAAAATATTTCCTTTTTATTATTATTTATTATTGATATTTGTGAAAATTCTAATGCCTCTTCTGGGCTTGAAAAATTAATATTTTCTTCTACCAATGTTTCCATGGCAATTTTAATTTCCTTTTTACTTAATAGAAGTGGATTTACAATATTTATTCTTGCCCATAAAATGGCGTGTTCAATATTTACTAATTCTTCTTTAACTAATCTTATTCTATTTTGCAAATTAATTACAATTTCTTTTTCAAGATAAAAATCCTTTTTTATTTGATTTGCCATTGTTTTAAAAATTTCGGTTAAATTGTTTAATCTTTTATTGAATGCTTCATTAATGAAGACTTGCTTATTATTATTGTTATTCAAGTCAACAATATTACTAGCTAATATTTGGAAGTCGTCATGATCAGGACTTCCCGCTATGTACTTCCATACGGTGCCAATAGCATTTGTGGATCTCTTCTGGCGGTCATTATTAGTAGGTGTAAGGTCTTCTAGGATGTTAGCTGTTTGTGTCAACTCATGGATAAGGAGTGGATATTTGTTGTGGGTTTTTGGGATGTTGCGGTCAATGAATGTTTGAACACTGTCTATGAATTCCTCATACTCTTTAATCCTTATCACGTGAATTATTGTGAACGTTCCCTGTTGTATTTTCGCTATTCCCTTATCGATAGTGATTATGTGGGAGGACGAATAGTCAACTATCTCGATTTCTGCCTGAACACAGATTACCTGGATGCTGTAAAATAATTTTACTTTTTAATATTACTCTTATGGACTATCTTTCCTGAATTAGTTAAAATTGTCGTATTTCTATTTTCCTTTACTGTTTCTTCTCTATAACGAGGAGACAGTTTTGATCCTAATCTTTTGTTTCTTTTAACATAGATCTTCTCGCCTGATGAATAGTTTTTAATTTTCCCTCTATTCTTATTATGGTGTTCTAAATCCTGTTCCTGTTTTTCTTTTATTCTATTACTAATATCTTTTCTCTCGTCTTCCATTTCTTTGGGATCTCTGTACTTTCTACCAAAAAATATTTCCACTGGCTTTCTCCTAGTAGTAGAGTTTTTCAGTTTTTTAACATCTCATGATTTCCGAAAGTGTGGAATGAAACCTCCCAACCTGTCCATTAACAGAACTGCAATATGGGGGCGTAGTATAAATATTTATTCCAAATTGATCTTTAAGCAAAAGTGTTATGGTAGCAGAATTTAGGGATTTCTCATTATCTATTACTATTGAATTAGGGACACCGAATGCTAAAATTAATTCCTTAAGAGGTTCCTTAATATCTTCTATTGCCTCAGATTTCAAAATTCTGGCCTGCGCATATTTAGAAAATTTATCAATGGCCGTAAGGACTAGATTTTTCTCAGTCGAGTAAATGTCGACATGAATTATTTCTCCTGGGTTATGTGGAATTGGTGTGGTTCCTAGGCTAGGTTTATTCGGATGGCGATCGTATTCATGTTCCTTGCAAGCTTTACAGGCTTTCGCTATTTTATCGGTCTTTTCTGCCATTTTAGGAAAATAGTATTTTCGTTTAATTTGTTCCCTATTTTCTCTTCCATTCCTATGTGCCCTTTTATGTTCCGATATTATTATCTCCTCCTGTTCGCTTTCACTTGTTATATCCCTTACTTGGCTTTGGGTAAATCTCACTTTAAAGTTCTTAAAGTGTTCGGGATAAAATTCCTGTATGATTCCCATAATTGGCTCACTTGTGAAAAGTCCGTTGATCACACTTGGATTCAAATATTTCCTTAGAACCGAAATTAGAGAGTTTTTCGTATAATGGGGTTGTTTTATGATATGTCTGTGATATGTTGGAAAAGGGATTTCGAATTTATAATCTTCCTGGTTATTTATCGGTATGTAAAGTTGATTTTTAAAAGCGTTTATGGGACATTCTATAGCTGGTATTAAGTTGTGGGAAGAACTTTCAGAACTATGCTGAGTTGCTGTCATGGAATTTATCTGTGGGGGTCTAGACAATGCATCGGCGACCATATTGGTTTTGCCTGGTTGGTATTTTAACTCATAGTTATATTCTTCCAAGATGGCTTTCCATCTTTTCATTTTACTATTTGAATTTTTGTTGCTAAGAGCAAAAGTGAGTGGTTGATGGTCCGTAAAAATATTTACTTTCCTTGATCCATACAAATAGTTTCTTAATGTGGTGAGTGCCCAAATTATCGCTAGCATTTCTTTCTCATTTGTAGCGTAGTTTTCTTCCGCTTTAGTCAATGTTCTTGAGAGAAATGTTATTGGTTTACCGTCTTGTGACAAGACTGCTCCAATTGCGTACTCTGAAGCATCTGTTGTTAAATCAAAGTCTTTTAGAAAGTTCGGGTGTGAAAGAATAATATCTTCTGAGGTCAGTGAATTTTTTATTTTTCGGAAGGAGTCTATTGCATCTTGATTTAGACATATGTTTTTATTTTTGGATGCATTCTTTGAGATGCGTCCATCCTCCCCTCTTAAAAGGGATTTCAGGGGTTTAGCTAGTTTCGCATAGTCCCGTATGAAACGACGGTAATATCCTGACATACCACGGAAACTTCTCAAATCCTTCAAGGTCCTGGGTGGAGGTATATTATCTATTGCCTTTACTTTCGCAAGGTTGGTCCTAATACCATTAACACCTATGATAAATCCTAAAAATTCTATCTGTTGTCTCGCAAATTCACACTTGTCAAGTTGAACTTTAAAGTTTGCCGACTCTAGTGTTTGGAAAATTTTGCTCAAATTTTGAAAGTGATCGTTCTCGTCTTTGCCAAATACTATTATGTCGTCTATGTAGACATAACATATTTTCCCTATATGTTCTCTTAAAACGTCATCTAGAGTACGTTGGAAAATTGAAGGAGAATTCTTTAGTCCAAAAGGAAGTCGTACAAATTCAAATTTTCCGTTATTAATGAAAAATGCAGTTTTCTCAATATCACATTCTTTAAGGGGAATCTGATGGAAACCGCTTTTTAAATCTATAACAGAAAAGTACTTATTTTCGCCGAGGTTTGATAAGACTTCATTTATTTCTGGAATGGGATAACGATCGGGCACAGTGACCGAATTCAATTTCCTGTAATCTATTACCATTCTATATTTTTTCTCTCCTGATGCATCCATTTTCTTTGGAACGATCCAAACAGGTGCATTGTATGGTGATTTTGATGGTCGAATTATTCCATCGTTCAAAAGTTCAACTATTTGTTTTTCTATTTCACTCTTTAGTGCCATAGGATAGGGATAAGACTTCGAATAAACTGGTGAATCAGTGGTTGTCCTAATTTCTCCCCTAACACGAGAAGTGTAGGTTAATTTATGATTTGGTTCCGAAAACAAATTCGGATAGATGTGAATTGCCTCTTCCAGTTTCATTATCTGGGATTTGCTCAAGTGGTCAGTTCTAAGCTCAATTTTATTTATCGATTGAGAAATGTGCTGATAAATTTTAATTCTCCTCACATTATCTATTAACATGTACTGTTCCCTTATATGGATTATTGCATTGAGTTGCTCCAAGCTATCATGACCTAGAATGCCATGAAAAGATTTCAACGATGGCAAAATATAAAATTTTATTTCATGATTGGGTAAGCTGAAAAGATTCACTAGCTTGTGGTGTGTAATTTTTATGTTGCCTGATATGGAATTCGCGAAAAAAGGTTTTTCATTTTGAATTGGGTTCGTTACAAGGGAAGGTTTAATATAATTTTTATTAGAGCCTGTATCAATTAATATTTTCAATATTTGACCATTCTTCGCTTTACATTTAAAGTACGGAAGCGAAGAAATAGCTAACCTAAAAAATGGATGTCTGATAAATCTTCCGCATGTGTATTTTCCCGTTCACCTTCTTGTTGTGAATAATCTTGCATATAATCCCGAAGACTTTCTTCTTGCATTAAAATTGATTCGTTTGACGAGGTCTATTTTGGTAATTTATATTCCTGGACTGAATAGAATGATCGACGTCCATTGGTCTTTGTGGTTTTGGGGCTGTAGGTCTGGGTGGTATAAAATTTTGTTGAAAATATGGGTTGTGTCATTGGAATTGTTGTCGAGGCTGATTGCGCAATTGAAAATTTTGATTAAAAGAAGGCTGTTGATATGACCTTTGATTATTCCGGTATTGGAATGTGTCCCATTGCCTTGCGTTACTGGGTTGTTGTAAGGTAAGTTCAGGGTAAAATGGTACCCTATTTAAGTTATTATTTCTTTTCGGTTGAGGTGGTGGCAATTCTCTCCGTGGCCTAATATTATGGTGGTTATAGGCGTATTCTGCCCTATAGTTTTGATTTTCTAACTTCAAGCATAAATGTAATGCTTGTGGTAAGTCTGAGGGTTCTCGGATACCCAACAATTTAGGTAAGTCTCCGTTGAGACCCCTTATGAAAGTGTCTAGGGCCTTATCGCGATAGGTTTGTGTCAACAATGTAGTTGACTCCCTGCCTATATCCATGCAACCAATTTTATTTAATATTAATGAAAGGTGAGTATAGACTTGCTGATAGAAGCCTTGCATAGAATTGCTGCCCTGAATTAGTGAAGTCATTTGGTACTCTAGTGTACCCAAATCACGTTTGTCACCATAATGAAGTGTCAAACACCTAACAATATTTTTCCAATTTAACGGAGTGTTATACGATTCCAGGGCCGCATCTGCATTACCTACGATTCTGTTGCGGATAACGCTCAATATTCCGAAATATTTTGCAGTGCCCCTAGTATTGTCGTAAATTTCTAGGACCCTTTCTACACTCTTCCTCCAAGAATTGAATTCTGCAGGATTGCCTGAGAATTCTCTCAAACATCGAACAATATCAGGTATTTTATCTAATTCACTTAGGTCATTTCTATGTCTTTTTTCTATTGCTATATCCGATCCGTTAGGTAAGTCGTTATTTGAATCATTTAATAATTGAATTGTTGCTCTAACTTCTTCCGCAACCAAAGTGGCGATTTCTTGCTGTAGTGCAGCATTAATTTGAGGATGATTTTGTGGATTGGGTTGTCGAGGGATTTGTTTGGGATTAAGAACGGTTGGTCTTATTAGGTTAGATGGATTTTCCATGGTTAGGATTATAGGATTTAAGTTGGTTAGTAAAAAAAAGAAATTCCTTTAACACCCTTTACGAATATAAGTTTTTCTATTTTTAAAATTAGCTTCGCAATATTGTTGATAATTTTAAGACAACACTTTTCTGTAACTATTTGCATTTAATATTTTTTAATTCATTTCTAATATTTTACTTTTTCTTGTAACTTAATTTTTTTGAATTATTATTTCTTTGAATAATTTCTTTGAATGATTTTTTTTTTCAAACTGAACAAAATTTACTAATCACTTTTTCACTTCTGTTTAAAAATTCTCATTGCTTTTTATTTTGAAAACTATGTAAAAAAATTCTTAAATAACTAAACAAATTTTACTAATCACTTTTTCACTTATTAAAGCTTTTGTTTAAAAATTCTCATTGCTTCTTATTTTGAAATCTATGTAAAAATATTCTTAAATAACTTACATTAATAAGATGATACCCCACATCTTTTGCTACCGATAGTTTCAGATTGTTCACTTTTGTCGTCCTGTTGACTACTAGTGGTCCTCCACTATACCACTCGTAGCAATCGCTGTTTTGATGAATCCAACGACGATATGTCCAGCCTTGATGAGCTACTTAAGGTCGGCTGAAGTGGCTTTGTAATGTTTATATTTCCAATGGTGAGCTTCTTGAGGTCGTATTTGGAACACACAATTTACTAGCTACAGGTATCCCTTTCTTTTTACCCGGGCGCCAGTTATAATAACACTTTATTTTTTCATAATAAAAAAACCAAGACTTTTTTTATAACTAAGATTTTATTTAATTTATGTTACAGAAGTGTTCTGTTTTCTTTTAATGTCAGAATTGAATTGTATAATAATTTTAATAAACAGGTTTTCTTATTTCTAAAATTAAGCAAGAGTCATCAAATTCATTTCTTTGTTTTATTATTTTTTTAAATTCATTCTACTTACTGCAGACATAGTGTCAGCAGAAAATATTAAAATTGAAACACAATATTTATTGTGACAAAGGTAGCGTACCGGACGTTGCAAAAAATAAATAAAAAAAAATGTTGACAACTTTTGTGTCGTTAACTTACATAAGCATTAAGTTAATATTTTTTTCATGGTAAAATTATATATCTACATGTTTTACTAACAGTCGCTGCCAATACCACACATAAATTGAGCCTTTGTGTACTCTGAAGCGAATATAACATCAAACAATTTGATACATACTATTTCGGTAAGAATTATTTTAAAACTAATGAAAACATAATTATACCATGTCTTCATTTAAATTTCTCCTTTACATAGCATTTGTATTTACGTCGAAAAAAAAAACGCCAAACTACATCATTTTCCACGTATCAGTGCTCGTAGCCATCAGTAACGAATTCCTTTATTACCTTATTTCGATATTTGAAAAGTATTAAAAATTTTATAAAAAAATTATATCCCTAATATTTTTAAAAACAATTGAATTGAATATTCTTCGAATATTCTATATGATAATTCTATTTATAGATACATGCATATTTGTACTCTTTTTTTCGAACATTAATTGTTATAAAATTGCTTTTACCTACAAAAGTATTTATTGTCTAAGTAATATCACTTTTATTCCCCTCTTCTGTTAACTCCAAATTAATGCTAACATTTAAGAAAAAAAATACTAAAGGCGAGTTCCAAAGAGAAGAGGAATATATCCAATTTATTTGGTGTTGTAAATTAGTTATTTTAAAAAGCACATATTGGTAATAGAGAAAAATTAAATTCGTTGATCATACATTTAAAGTACGTTTAAGTTTATTATTAAATTTTATTAATATTACATTTTGTTAGATTAGAATAAGAAATCGTTACAAATTTAGCAAAAAAAACAAAACATATCGTCAGCGGAGAAGGCCTTCAACATCTGATACGTACATACTTAAATATTAGTTTACAACAACAAAATATGGATTAATATGTAAGTCAACTTTTTCTTTATACTTTAATATGAAATTTGATTTTATCTTAATGCTTAGTAATGTGGAGTCTTTGATCAGTGATTTTTATTGTGAATATCGAAATTAAAGTTTTTACTAAATGATTGAAAAAATCGCCATATTTACTAGATGTTTTTTTTTTTTGTTAATAATTTTTTTGTTCTTATAATCATAAGATAGTCATTAATAATTATTATATCGGTTATTGATTAGTATATTAACTAGTAATAGATCCTAAATTTTCGAATTTTTGAAATTAATAAACAATATGAATTTGTAATTTGAAACCATGGTCTGAAATCATTTAACAATAATGTTGTTGAATTGGGACTCTATAACACCTGGTGGCATTGGAAGGGTAGGGTCTAGGGCAGGGCTTCAAAATTTTTCCTGCGCGTACTTTTAGAAGAAAACTTTTGGTTATTTTTTTTTTGTCATTTCTGTTGTTGTTTTGGTGTGCACAATATTTTTGTTGTAGCCGTGGTTATATTAGGAAGTTTAGAAATGGACAATAACGAATCCACGAAACTGAAGCTACCGGTGTAAAGCAAGGTGCACAAGCCTCCATATAAACTTCTGCCAAATATACTTAAACAAACCACCAAAGAACATGCCCGGTTTCATAACAGAAGATAGCGTAATACAACGAAAATGTAGGAAATTAAGGGAAGTCCAAATGAGGTTGAAGAAGAAGAAGATATGTTAGACAGGCTAGACAAAGAAATCCTTAGATTGAAAAATGAGGACTATTTTTTGGAATGTATTAGATATTTTCAATCAACAAAAGAAGAAAAAGAAGAGGAAGATAGATGCAGCTACACTAGAAGAATATGTAGAATGGTTAACCAAACTGTGGGAAGAATAGGAATGAAGAGAATACCTACAACAAAAGACATATTGAAACCTTCGAAATTGATCACCAATCTCGCAAAACTGAGTAAAGGGTTTTATTACCCTTTGGTAATAGAATCGAATCTATACTGTTAAGTCCGTGTATTTTTCCACTGTAATGAAAAAAGCGAAGAAATTTATTTTTTAAATTATTCAAGGTCGTGAATTTTCGTGTTTTAACATAATGAAAATTTTGTTGCTTTGACTTTTACAAGGACGTTTAAAAATATTGTTTTCTTTTTTTTGTTTTAAATATTTTTTTTATTGAAAATGTTTAGTTTTTTGTTCACTTCGAGATCATACATCTTACAGTAATATAAAAGATAAGCTTTGTAATGAGAGAGAAATATGGAAAAAATTTAAAGCAGCTCTAGAAAATAATAAAATTATAATCGGTCTATATCGACTATGCGATATCCTATACCATGCGTTCAGAGAATTGGTCTTAGTTGCAACTAATTGGCTACAGAAAATAAGCAACAACTAAATCTGAGTGCAGTTTTTATAAACTTTTGTGCCCGCAGATCTGAAAAACTTCATATCGGATGCCATACTTACATGAGTACTATGTCAAAAATGGTCAACAAATGGACCAAATTAGATAAAAATCTATGCAATATTTTTGGTTTTGATAGGTTTAAGTGAAGATCGGGAAGCAGCTTTATATGGGGTCCATGGCTGAGAATTGTCCTATAGGGTTTATTTTTGGACTAATGATTAATGGATGTAATTAACACACATAAATCCAAATTGAATGAGATCTGTATAATAATTTTGGGTATTATGGTAATTGAAGTAGATCTCATGGATCGTTTTTACCGACTTCAACAGCGTTGGTTCTATGGCTGATAAAGCTTATATACCGAATTTCATCAAAATATATTAATATTTGCGACTTGTAGTTTGATTAAAAGGTTTACATGGGCACACAGAATCGATCGGTATAATAAGAAGTGGGTCTAGATTAAATATTTGTGGTAGTTACACATATCAATATAAACTCATTATACCCTGACCATATAGTACCACTATAATAACAAAAGTGAACAAAATTAGAATTAACCCTTTAATGCCCGATGTTGCCTATAGGCAACACTGTATATTTAGCTTATAAGTCCCGTATTTTTTTATTTTTTTTTCTCCTACGGTTCTTTCCCAGAGTAGCTTGATATATTGTGCAGCCTAGTTGCAAATATTTTATTGTAAGTATTGATAGAGATCATTTGAGAGCTATTCTTATTTGATTGCACATGTACAATTTTTTTTTTTTTGCAAAAAGTGAGTTTACGAATAATCAAAAAAAAAGTAATAAAGATATTTAAAAGTTTAAATTTAAATGCTTAAATATATTTTTTAAAGGTAAGAAAATTAGAAAAAATAGTCATTCATTTTTCAAACACAATGCCTATAAGCCACATTTCATAACAGCGAAACCAGGATATATATAGGACTTTGAAATTGATATCACTTCATATTTAGGTCTAAACTAACAACTACATAAACTTGAAAAATGTTTAACCCAAATTAATTCGGGCATGAAAGGGTTAAGTATGAATAAGCTAGAACAGAAACAAACGAAACTTCAGAATATTTTTGTTAAGATAGTTTAGGAAAACAGATTAAATAGTAAAAGTAAAGTAAAACAATTAGTAAATATATGGCCACCTTTAGCATCAATAATGACTTTCACATGTGTTTTCATGGAATTTCCTAGTTTTTGCACGTCCTTCGTTGGGGCTTTATTCCATTGCTCTAATATTATTATTTTCAGATCAGTTTTGTCCTTAGGATGTCCCTTGGCAGTGATATTTTTTAAGGAGGCACACAAGTTTTCAATTGGGTTTAGGTCAGGACTCTGGCTACAGTTGTAGATAAGACATTACTATATGCGCCTTATGTTTGGGTTCATTATCGCATAGTCGGTCTAGACCGTCAATAAATCCACATTTCAAAGGCTTTCAGCTTCATTATATCCACTGTTTTTATGGTCCATATTGCATAGAGCAGAACTGAACTGGCTGGTCATTGATTATAACCCCGAATATTTTAAACTTTGTGCTTTGTCGACGTAGAAGTTTTTTTTATCTTTAAGGTGGTTGTGTTGTTGCTATTTTTTCTACCTACAATCATATATTTCGTATTCCATATATTAATCTTCAGGCCGTATGTTTCATCGTGTACAGTCAATTTGTCTACTAGATATTATAGTTTACATACATTATCAGGTAGTATCATAAGAATATCTAATATTGTTGAGGAACACGCCGTTTATTCCTACACCATTTTGAAAGTTGCCGATAGAGTCATGGAAGCTTTTTTCTGAGTAGATTATCAAATAATAATGAGGACAGTATACACCCTTGTCTGAATCCTCTTGAAATCACGATACTTTCTGACAGATCTCCTTTGACATTAGCTTGTGTAGTTTGATGCTAATACAGGCGTCTATGTTAATGGATATAACAATTTCCATCAGTTTATTATGCTGCACTGTATCGAAAGCTTTTTCGTAATCATCGAAGCATAAGAAAATGGCCCTCTCTATATTTCTGCATATCTGAACCAGCATCTGTATAGATAAAAGTGCTTCGCGGGTGTCCATGCCTTCTTTAAAACCAAATTGAGATACACTCATTATCTTTTCACATTTCTCATATATACTGGAGTGACTTATTCTGAGGATTATTTTGAGAGCGTGTCTCATTAGACTGATAAGTATATAATCATTGCAACCTCACAATGGCTTTTCTTGGGAATGTGTATAAAGGTTGATTTAAATCAATCTTTAATTTAAACAACTTCTTCTATTAATTTCAGTATTTCAAACAGAATCTCATCGGAACCATGTTTTTTTGTCTCTTATGGATATTATTGCTGACTCCTCCTCTATTTCAGTGATCGAAACTCATGTAAGTGGTTGTTGTGACCTTGTTTCGTAGCCTGATCGGTTGTTACCAGTAAATGCAATAATTATCAGAAATTATCAATTCCGTCTTTGCCATAAGGGCACACGGGGCCCGTTCTTAGGGCCCCGATCTCATGGGGGCCCCGAAAGGCCGATATATTCGATTACACGAAAGAAAGAAGTTAAATATTTTGTATTTTTCTGGTGATTTTCAGAAATTTTTTTTGTTAATTTTTTTTTTGTTTATTTCAAAAACAAAAAGGAATAGAAAAAAAATTTAACCGAAACTTAAATATTCACATATACTAAAAAATCTATTTGGGCGATTTTTCAACTGTATTTGGCGATACAAAAAAAAAAAAAAACAAACTGGCAACCCTGACTTGTGCAGATAGTAATAGTTGACATTGTGTATATTTAGGGGATTTCCCGTATAAATGTCAAAGTTTAACGCAGTCAATAAGTGTAAGGTCAACTCAGTGAAGGAGTGTAAGTGTTTAATGTGAATTATAGAACTTATTTAAAAGAAGTTTTTACCAGTTTGACGTCTTAGTTATAAACAACTTGTCTAAATTGTTTTATAATTAATTTAATTATGTCGAAAAGAACATATTTAAGTGGTTCACAAAAAAGAAAAAAAGTTCTAGCTCAAAAAGAAATAGCAGAAAAACTTCCTAAACTCACTTCATTTTTTACGGTGGAAGAAACAAACAGGATGACTGATTCTTCGCCTTCATCATCTCAAGATCCGGTTACTTTCGAATTTCAACGGGAAAAAGAAGTTACGTCTGACAAAAATGATAATATTATGCAAGTTCCAGATGTAGAGACAATAACAGGTACATTAGATGCTGAATCCTCCAATTCAAGCTTCTGTGACTTATTATTTACGAGCATAGAAAGTGTATCTCCTGATCCTGGTACGTACTGCGATGAAATTTTAACGGAAGATGTACGCGATATTTGGAATCAAAAAGGGCCAGAATTTTTTCAAAATAAAGAGTGTGACTTCTCCGATTCAGATTCAAGCGGTAAAACAAAAACTAGATACTTGACTAAAAATATGTTCACCCGTATATTGACGAATGGTGAGTCTTTAGAAAGAAAATGGCTCCTATTTTCACCGTCAAAGAACTCTGTATACTGTTACTGCTGCCGTCTATTTAATACTACTACTGGCACTGGTCATAATTTGAGTTCTCTAAATGGATATATAGACTGGGAACATATAAGTAATTTATTAATGGAGCATGAGAACAGTTTACAACACAGGGAATCAATGATGAAATATGTCGCAAGAAGCAAAACTACTGGGCGAATTGACAGCGGGTTTTCGTCCCAATATAATACACAAGTCAATTATTGGAAGAATGTACTTAAAAGAATTGTTGCAGTAGTGAAATTTTTGGCTTCCAGAGGACTTGCTTTTCGTGGTGATAATGAAATATTAGGGTCTCAAAATAACGGAAATTATTTGGGATGCTTAGAACTAATTAGTGAATTTGATCCTTTTCTTGCTGATCACATGCGAAACTGCGGAAATAGTGGAAAAGGAAATACATCATATTTTTCTGCAAATATTTGCAATGAATTTATTAATATAATGGGACAGCAAGTGCTACTCTATTAGTGTGGATTCTACACCAGATCTTTCACATGTTGACCAACTCACCTTTATCGTTAGATACGTCAAAGACGGAGAGCCTATTGAGAGATTTTTGCAATTTTTGCCTATGGATGAACATAATGCTCAATACATAGCAGGTGCCATTTTAAACTTTACTGAAAGTCTTGATATTCCTATAAAAGATTGCCGAGGGCAGAGTTACGATAATGCATCAAATATGGCAGGACAGTATTCTGGTGCTCAGGCAAGAATAAAAGAAAAATGTGAATATGCCATTTTTGTTCAATGTGCGGCACATTCATTAAATTTGGTAGATTTTGAAGCTGTTCAATGTGTTTCAGATGCAGTATCCTACTTCCAATTCGTCCAAAAATTATTTAATTTTTTCTCGGCTTCGACCAAACGATGCAAAATTATAACAGCGAATTTGGGAACAAATAAAGTTTTGATACTAAATGTTCTGCACGTGCTAATGCTATTATTGGTTTGCAAAATGGTTATTTTCATATATCTGAAGCTTTAACATGAATTGCAAATGACATCAATCAACCAGGAGAAACAAGAAACGAAGCTCAAAGCCTACCCAAAAAAATGGAAAAATTTCAGATTATGCTTCTAACGGAGATTTGGAATGATCTTTTAGGAGTTATAATCAAAACAAGCATAAGTTTACAAAAAACAAACTTTGACACTGGACGTTGCAACAAAACTTTACGCAACTTTAATCGATTATGTCAGTAACGCACGTGATAATTTCGATCAGTACGAATCGGCCGCTAAAGAAAAAAAACCCAATGGTGACTATAAAGATATGTTTGAAAGAAAAAAAAATCCCAGCACACGTCTTAGTTTTTTGATGGATCAGCGGAGACTGTACAGTTAAATGGCAAACAAAAATTCCGCGTAGAAACGTTTAAGCCCATAATTGACACATTACATGTTCATTTAAAAAAACGTTCTGCTGCATACCAAGAAATTGATGAAATTTTTAGTTTTCTTTCTCAATTAATAACAATTGATTCTGACCAGTTGTCAAAAAAATGCAAAAGAATTTGCCGAATTCTACCACAAAGACATTAATGCTAAGGAGTTCATATCAGAATGTTTTCATTTAAGGCAGTACCTTAAGAACATAGCATCGGAATCATCGGATTTGAGTATCTCAGTTTTACGTACCCTAATAAAGTCCGATAAGTTAGAAGAAACTTTTCCAAATGTTGAAGTTGCTACAAGAATATTTCTTTGTTTAATTATCACTAATTGTAGTGGAGAGCGGGTATTTTCTCGGCTAAAGAGAATAAAAATTGAATTACGAACGTCTATATTACAAGAACGCCTAACTAACTTGTCAATTATGTGCATTGAAAGTGATGTCCTTCAAAAAATTGATTTTGACGATATAATAGAAGATTTTGCAGCATAGAAATCCCGAAAAAGAAACCTTTAGCGTAGCCAAATAAATACCTAGGTTATATTTCTTATAACATTAAATAACATGTATTAAATTTGTATTAAACATAATAAATTTAAAATCATAACAAAAAATTCTTGTCATTCGTTTTTTTTTTTTACTTTCCAGTGGGGCCCCAAATTATTTTGTGCCCAGGGGCCCCGACATGCCTTAAGACGGCCCTGGAAATTATCCCCTTTCTGTGAAATGCTTTATGTTTACTTTCTTAAGATGCAATTCCATCAAGTTGACATTACACCATTCATCCAATAAATCAAATTCACTTTGAAGAGTAATACGACTATCTGAGTCATTAAAACTGTGAAATAACTTTATGTCATCTGCATACATAAGAATGTTGCAATTCGAAATTATAGTCGGAAGATCATTTATGATCAAATGACTACCTTGGGGAACGACAGAAGTGACTCTTACAATCTTAGATTCAATATTACGAAACAAAAAACTTTAAGTTCTCAATATAAGATACGATACAATCCACAAAATAATACATTCATGTATGCCAATTAGTCTTAGTTTGCATAAAAATTTCGATTGCATCAGAGACTTAAAACAGTTTTCGTATCAAAGAGCAGAATATTTGATGTTGATGCAAATTTTATTAACTATGAGTAGTTTGCGACGGTTAAATTATTTTAAATACAATTGATATACGTGGGCAGGCAAATTGGCAAACATATTCGCAATATCAAGATAATCAGAAAATGAATTTTAATTGCAAAACATTGACTGCCTCTCTGTCTATCTGTCTGTGTATGCATGTAAACCTACATGAAAATTCCTTTATGAGCTTCTGATGGTCTTAGAACAATCGCTAAGGAAATTGGTGAAAATCGGTGTATGTTCAGATCTAAGCCCCATATAAGTGAGTTCGATGAGTCTTAGTCCTCACATAAAGCTGCTTCCCGATCTTAACTTAAGACTAAGTGACTTCACCTAGTCCCCATATAAAAATAGCATCTGATATGAACTTTTTCATCTCGACAGGCAACAAATTTATAACAATTCGACTCATATTTGGTTAATGCTTATATTCAATATCCAATAAAGACAATTTTTTACTTATTATATTTAATACTAGCTGACCCGGCCAACTCTGTGCCGCCTTAAAGGCAATATATAAGCAGATTTTGGATTTTATTAAGTTCAAATATTTTATTAGGAAATACTAATAAAAAAATAAGTATTTTAATGATCCTTTATTGTTTATGTATTTTGGTGCATAGGTTGCACTCTTCAGTTAAGTACCTTGTGATACACGACATTTTATGTTTTATTATCAGGTGCAATAACAAACAACGCAGATGGTCCTCCGACCTGTGAACATGCCACATATCATTGACCATGGGAAAAACATGGATATTCCAGATTCAAACCACAAACTTTCAAGGATTGGCCTTGTGATTTGTTAATGGTCATGGCGAATGCAAGACGGCTTTGTCGGGAAAGATTCGATCGTCTTGGTCGCGGCATTGTTAAATCATTGCGTTTGGTTATTCCACGTCAGATGCGAAAATCTTAGAAAGTAAAAATAAACATTGTTGCCACATAAACTAAACTTAACTTAAAACTAAAATTACTTAAAATTATTATTTATTATTTACTATTTCCGACATTACGTTCACTTATTTCCAACACCACGGCTTAATTTAGAAATGAAAATCTTAAAAATTAAAAATAAACATTGTTGCCACACAAACTAAAGACATTTTATGTCACGTCACACTGCTGCGCGGTCGGTCCGTCATCTGGTTCTAAGCTACCTCCCCACCAATTTTCAGTCAAATCGGTTTAGCCGTTCTTGAGTTATAAATAGTGTAACTAACACGACTTTCTTTTATATATTTATTATATAAACTATTTTATAATAAACAACTAATATACGTGTACATACATACATAAAAAAAAATATGTTAGAAAGCTACGTATATTTGCAATACTGAAGGAAGCATGAACATAGTTTGGGTATTTAAAAAAAATATAATAAATAAATAAATAAATAAAAATAAATAAATATATGAATCATATTCAGAATTGAAGATGCGACAACTGTCTAATCTACTTCATACATGCATAAGAAAAGTTTTCTTGAAATTGAACCTTGAACATGTTTTATTTTTATACCCTATACCACTATGTGGTCAGGGTATAATGACTTTGTGCTGATGTTTGTAACTACCAAAAATATTTCACCAAGACCTAACTTTTATTATACCGATCGACTAATTACTTTACTTACTTTCTGAGTCGATTTAGCGATGTCCGTCCCTCTGTCCGTCTGTGTGTGCATGTAAACCCTGTAATAATACTACAGGTCGTAAATGTTAACGTATTTTAATGAAATTTTGTATATAAGCTTCCATCAGCCATAGCATGAATGCTGTTAAAGTTGGCGAAAATCGGCGCATGTTAAGAAATAATCCCCATACAAATGACACCTATGAAATCGACTTAAATTGCCATATGATCCAAATTTTCATATAGATCTCGGTCAAATTGGGTTTGTGTGTGTTTATTACACCCATTAATCAGTAGTCTAAAAATAAATTTGCTTCCCGATCTTCACTTAAATCTATCAATAACAAAAATATTGCACAGAATTTCCTCAAATTTTATGTTCTTGCAAAAAATTAGCTAGCTTACCAAATATGGTCAGGATCGGTCCATTTTTCGACCTTGTCGCCATATAAATATAGCACCCGATATGAACTTTTTCATATCTGCAGCCAAAAAAAATTATTAATAATTCCACTCAAATTTGGTTTATGCTTATTTTCTATGTCCAATTAGTTGCGCTTAAGAGATAGGGCCTCTAAACGCATGCTATAGGGTATCGTAAAGTCGGTCTAGACCGACTATAATTGTCTTACTTGTTAATATTTCTATTGTGGATTTTTATTTTTATTAAAACAAAATCATAATTTTTATTATTTAACCAATTGGCCAGTCACTTTATGCCTGAAGGTCTTTAAAGAAATAAGCCTCGTATAACAATGACATAAATAAGGTTATCGTAAAATTGTTTAAAAGAAAATCACATCACTGTCATATACGATTAAGTTGATAAATAATAAATTTGTCATTATAAAGCAATAGAATTTCCGATATGTCAATATTTATTAGTAATGGGTTGTGATTAGAAACCTCATTATTAGTGGGTCTTAAAATACTATAAATATTTATACAAAGTAATTGTTAAGCAAATGTGTATTGAAAAAGATAAAGACATACTTATGTACTCACATATTTAAAGGGTGTGCACGAATAATTTTATTTAACACACATACAAAATATAATTAAGTAATGGATTAAAAAATGTTCAAACAAGCTTCTTTAACATTTTTATTTGCCATATTTACTTAACAAAATTTCAGAACAAAATTTCGGAAAATTCAGTTACAAATCGTTATAGCAATTTTTCAACAAAAAATAGCTTGTAAAACTTAAACATGTTTTACGAGAGCAATTTTTCGTGATATGTACGTTTCGTTCCGCAAGGAATCAGCTGATTGTTTTTTTTTTTTTGTTAATGAAAAATATGTATATGTATGAATATTTTCGTGTATGTTCTGATTTTCGACGTTTTGAATACACAAATTTTTTTTAAATCACATTATCCTATAATTCACGATCTGCAATTCACTCGGTTTTAGTTTCAATACTTACTAATTGCTTATTACAATAATGGAATAGTATTACTTATGGATAGGAAACTTCATTGGTCATATTAGTATGATTGTTAATAAGGCAAGATCTACTCTTGGTTTCAATAAAAGATGGCCTAAGTAGTTTTCAGATCCATATATTGCTAAACGGCTTTATATGGCAGATGTAAGACTTATTAGGTAAGACGCATCACAAATATGGAATCTAGATTAACAGGCTCACACCAATGCGACTAAGTGTGTACAGAAAAAGATTTTGCTATTCTGTCTACGTGCTTTAGGTTGGAGTTATGATGAATTCCCATCATAAGTTATAGGCTAAGTTACGTGCTTTAGGTTGGAGTTATGATGAATTCCCATCATAACTTATAGGCTAAGGCTTAATAGGATCCCAACTCTTGAGAATAGGAGGACAATTTTTTACAATTACAATGTTTTACAAAAATTTCATTGATTTTAACTGTAATCTATTGAAAATAAGGGCGGTATAATTGAATACCTTAATAAATTATTTTTTGTTGCTTGTATTTTGATGTGTACGCGGTCTCAACGTTAATGGGAGACTACTAACAGCCTCTTGGTCGGCAAGGGCTGGTAAGTGACGTTCGTTAAAAAAATATAAAAGGCATTACTCATGAATTGTTTAAAGAGTTTTTGTCACCGTCGGATTGAAACTTCCTTGACAAAATTGTACTTATGTTACTTTTCTTATATGAGAATATGTGTAATATAATTAAAGTGTTTTTTAAAACCTTTTTTTCTTTATGTATGCAAATTATATTAATTTCGTGAAAATTTATAAAAGAAAAAACATTCTAAATTATAAATACCAAGTGTCTTTCAACCGTAGACAACTATTTACTTTCATTAAGGTTTTTCTGATTGAAAATAAACGAGTAGAAATGAAATGGAAGTGAAAACAAGAACATGAAATGGCTCTAAAGGGTTTTATTTCGTGTGAATGTCAAAGTCAGACGAAGTAGTTTGCGCTTTTCCTTTTTCACTTTTATAGCCTTTACCACTATATAGTTTCGGTATAATAAGTTTGTGCTGATATTTTTAACCACCAAAAATATTTCAATTTTTAAGAAACATAAATGATTTTACTAAATATGGTTATGATCGGCTATTCGATACCCTATACCACCTAATTAGATACATATAAGAAAATAAACATTGTTATTAGTTTTTTGCCTGCAGATATAAAAAAGTTCATATCGGATGCTATGTATATTTATATGGAAAATGAACCGATCCCTATCATATTTGGTAGTCACTTATTCTTTGCAAAACAAATGCTAACCAAATTTGAGAAAAATCTCTGGAATATTTTTGCTTTTAATATATTTAAGTGAGGATCGGAAAGCCGCTTTATATGAGAGCTATGACGAAGAATTGTCCTACAGAGTTTATTTTTAGAGTACTGATTAATAGGTATAATACACACACAAATTAAATTTGATCGATATCTATATGATAATTTGGAGTTTATGGCAATTTAAGTCGATCGCATAGAGGTCATTCGTATGTGGACTAGCTCTGATAATGCATCGATTTTCACCAATTAATTGTCTCGTCTATCGTTCGTCTTACGTAAACAGGAGAAGAATTTTGGTAAAATTGACAGCTGAACATCTTCACGAAACATTTTAAGACTTGAAAGTGGACTTATTTTTGAAAGAAAATTATAGTTGGTCTAGACCTATACCAAGCGTTTCTATACAGGGTCTTGGATACATCTTTGCTGATGCAACAACTGGATATATAAAATAAGCATGAATCATATTTCAGTGCTATGTTATTAATTTGTGGCGCGCAGATATGAAAAAGTTCATACGTTAATTTTATACAGAGACTTGGTAAAAAATGGACCGATCATGGACCTTGTTTAGTAAAGTAACTTACTTTTCTCAAAAATATATACAAACCAAATTTTATAAAAATCTATACTTATATGATAATCTTGATATTAAGATAATTTTAGTTGGTTTTATTAGGGATATTTGTATGGCGGCTAGGCCTGAACATGCACTTATTTTCACAACAAATTTCATATTTTTCAAACATAACTTGATAACAAAAAAATTAAATAAAAATAAAAAAACATTAGAGCTCGATAGCTCTTATGCTTTCGGAGATAATTTGTTCAAAGGAATCCCATATCGGGTTGTTTTCCGAAGTTTTTTCTTCAATTCAGCCATGTACCGTTAAATTCCCTTTGTATTAATGGGTTTGAGCTGTTTTTTTTTTCTTATTTTTTGAATAAGGCAGTTGACGTTTTTTGCACTATAGGTGTTTTATCTTTAAATTTGCGTGAAAAAGTTTCAATTGGCACAAATTCGATTTTTTTGGTTTTTTGAGTATTCAATTGCAGTCTTGGCGTAGTGTGAAGTCGTTATATCGGGACAGAAAATTTCTTTTTCTCGTTGATGGTATTTTCTAATTAATTTCTGAAGAGGTGGTATGAAGTTGGGCATTGACAGGTAATCTTCCTTTTAAAAATACTTGTTCAGTGATACCTCTTGCACTTATAGTCTACCACAATGAAAACTTTGTTGTGAACTTTTGTCTTATAAATATATTTGGGTTTCTTGGATCTTCTTTCAACGATTTCCAATATGGCCTATTGTTTCTGCTTTTACAATGAAAACTTTGTTGTGAACTTTTGTCTTATAAATATATTTGGGTTTCTTGGATCTTCTTTCAACGATTTCCAATATGGCCTATTGTTTCTGCTTTTACTTTGTTTAGAATTTTCGAGTTCGTTTCCGATATTTACCGATCAAACCACGTGTTCTTTCTACTCTTATATAATTCTCCACCATTTTAGCTGTCGTATGAATGAAAGAAGGAAAAATGTTTTTAACACGTTTATTTTTTATGGCGCTTTTAAATTTTTCTATTTTTTTAGTGGCCATATATAAAACTTCTATAATCGTTCGGCATAAGAATCAGCCACCTCTAAAAATAGTGTTGCATAGTGTTATTAGTGTGACGTGCCATTTTATCGATTTCGAATTTCAGAATGTTTATAATTCTCTTTTCTTTCAATTCGAAAGTTTATAAACTAACTTTCGTGAATCCCCTTTTATTAAATAATCGTATAAGGTAGTAAACGGTGGTCCTAAGGAGATTGTCAGAAATTGAAAATAATAACAATAAAATTCGAACTTACTGTAGATGTATAATAGAACTATGATTTCAAATGCCACTACATCGAATGTAAATATCGTATCTGCCGTCATATTGAATGACTTGTTATCACACTTGGTGGTTACGGTTAGTTCTGGTTAATGATAAGAACGAACAAAAAAGGTAGCGTTGTTTTTCTTTTATATTTCTTGATTTTTTTTATTTCTGTTCACCAAGCCACGCAAAAGATAAGCGCATAATGTGATTTTTTTTTTATTCCATATGAATTTGTGTACCACATTGTTGTGTTTTTGCTGTTTGTTGTTTTAAATAAGACAGTTTCAATTGCTAGGTAAAGAAATATTAAACATCTAAAGGTATTTGTTATTTTGCCGACTTTTACTTAGATCGATGTTAAGATCTAGATTTATTCAGTTCCTTTTTATTTTATTATATTTACTTAATGATTTGAATTACTTTGTTTGTGGTAAAGCAAACGCAATAACAGAAATCACTAGCATACGAGTATGTATGGTGGTTAGTGATTTGCTCTTCAACACATTTTATTCAACGTTGCCAGATGTCTCGGTTTTCTTAGCATTTCGCGAATTCTGAGTAAATGTTTCAGGAAAATTCATCTGACGATTCGTTCATGCTTTCATTTTTTTTTTAAATTCTCACACAATCCAATAACAATCCATCCCATACTTTATTATTGAAGAAACTAAGACAAGAAAAAATTCTCTATGTAATATATGTTAAAATGTGTAAAAATTAAAAGGTGACTTTCCAATTTATCGATTTGGGAAAATACTGTACCAAATTTCGTATCAATATTTTCATTCGTCCTATAGTGACGAAAGGCCTAGTTAGCCACACGTTGTTAAAATGTATCTGTAAATGTAACGTTGGCATTTAGTGCAATTATAGAACGTTAAAAAACGTTGTTGTGTAAAATTAACCAAACTTTATCAGCTGTTCACAAATGTCACGTACAAACGTAGCAAAAATCTGTTTTCAACAGATTGGGTCGTTCCGGTTACGTGACAGTTGTGTTCGGTAACTGCTCTAAATGCTTTTCATCTAATAGAAAAAAAAAAAACAGCTGACACGTTTGGTTAAGGTTATGTGTGGCTAATTATGCCTTAAGGTAGTCGATTGCGAATTCCCGATCCCGGGATTTTCGATTATAATAATTAACAAGTTTGATGTTTGAAAATATTATTGAAAGTTATCTGATAACATAGTGTTTCAGAAAATAAATTAAAGAACGCTGTACAAATAGTCAACAGCTCTATCTAGTCTGTTAAGTCCGTTACAGGTAACACTAAATCGTGTAGCGATCAAGAAATTGATCTATTTGTTTTCTTAAAGAGGAGTGTTCCATATTTAATTTCAGCAATTTTAACAACAATCGTTAATTCTGAGAGATGCTTCTCGTCGGCCTCTTATATTAGAAATAAAATAAGAACAAGTTTATTAGATGAAACTTTGGATGCAATAACATTCCTAAGATATTTTTTACAACAGAGAAATGTATAAGCACACAGCGCAACAGTGAAAAAGTGCACGGGCTTGAGAGCACTTTTTTGAGCATAATTTACAGGGTAAAGCTGGGCAACAAAATAACTCACAAAGACCACAATGTACTTAAGAGGTGGTCGTTCTGCCTACACTTTTATTGCATTTTTATTAACTTTTTTTTTGTTATTTTTGTATATCTTGAGTTGCTGGTTAAAATATTTCACATTTTTAGGTTATGTTGTTTTTTTTTGCCTAGTTTAGTTGTTATTTATTAAGCATCCTCTCAATGACTTTTTCTCGATCGCGAAGAATACCATTATAATTTATTTATTTATTTATTTATCCATTTCAATACATTGGAAGCCTACAAGGCCTATTATACATGTATTGTGGCTCAAATTCTATCTGAAATATAACACAAAACTATTTAAAATATAAATAACTAAGGGGCTGCCCAACCACGCAAACATTACCAAAGTAAAAAAGTTATTTCTTAAAAAAAACAATATACATATATCCTATTATAAACCAGTGAAAAAATTATAATAAATTATTTAACGAAAATCAACTCAAAAGCTTTTTTTTATATCTGTGGCTTTCTAGAATAACCTCGTATGTATGTCATAAAATCAAAATATTCAGGGGAGCCAAAAAACATTATATTTGAAATTATGGGCTCAATATAAAGATTTTGGAGCTTTTTATTTAACAGTCCTGTAGATATGGGCAATAAATAATTTATATAAAATTTTGAGTCAAAAATCTTCAGAGGAATAGATCCTAGAGAAGGACGAAAAAACAATATGTAAATTACACTTAAAGTGTGTTCAGATAAAACAGCTTATGTCGGCAAACGTCGTTTTTTTTTAAAGAAAACTACCAATGCTTCCACCCATGTAGACATAAGTTGTTGTTGCTTGAAAATGGATTTTTTTGTTCGTCAACAAAAAGTTAACGGGAGTTAAGATGAGAATATAATAACGTATCAAGAATAATAGTGGCAAGAAATAGAAATAAACACACAAATTTTGATAAGTGGTTATAAACTGAATACTAATCCAAAATTATTTTGATTTTTTTTTTCATTAATAACAACGTACGTCGCTATGTGTCGTTTTCTGAGAAAATAATTTGTCAGCGATCAAACGTAGGTTGACATACGTCGTTAGTGCTGCAAATTAATTTAATACACATTTAAGTTACGTCGTTATTTAAAGAAAAAGTCAGAAATGATCAAAATTAAAAAAAAAAAAAATTTTAACACATTTAAAGAGCGTTGAAAATTAATTTGGCATCGTTAACTCAAAACTGACAAAAATGGACATACGCGGTTATTCCAGAAAACCACAAATATGTCAGATATGAATAAGAAAACAGTCTTTAATTAGGTGGAAGATGATTCCAAATACGACATACTCTAATTTTTGAGGTATCTCAATTTGTATATTTCGCGTAGAATGAATGAATGTAAAATAATCAACTAAAAAATAGGCTGCCCTAATTTCATAATTTTGTAAAAACAGAGCAGTGAACGTAAACGCAAGTAATTATGAAATTCAAAGCCTAAAAAGTTAATTCAGAAATCCGGTCGTGATCACGTACACGAATATCACAAACATAACGAATAATTCTTCTAACAATCCTCCGAAGATAGTCTATGTTACCAGTAAAAGTTCCTGTATAAACTTCCAAACAGTAATTAATTCTTGACATATGTAAGTCATGGGCTAAGCGGTATCTAACATGCTTTGGTGTATATGATTTCAAGGCATATAATCTTCTCAAAGTGAAGGAAATTTGATTTGATAAGGAATTTATGTGATTTTCAAAATGAAGTCTAGAGTCAACAATAACACCAAGGCACTTTAGCGAGTCAACATAATTATTTGTTTGACTATTAATACAAACCCTGGGCTAAACAACATGTTGAGTAGGTAAATGAAATTTCATTGCCTTAGTTTTAGTTGAATTAATTTTCAAATTATCCACATTGTAGTTCTTACTTTTGGCGATCGGTACTACACGACACCCAACTTCCACGCACTTGGAAATTTAGAAACTGTAAGAACCGGTGTTGAAATAAGTGGGATTATAATTTTCAAAAATTTTACTGGAATTGTGTCATAACCAGAAGCATTTGACTTAATAGATGAAATAGCAGTGAACAAATCGTATTCTGTAACTGTATTGAAAGAAAAAGAGTATTGATGGTACTATAAAGTTTTTAAAATTCCCAAGGTTGTTCCGACTTAGATTATTTAAAAATCCAGATGTAATTAACTCAACATCAGCTTCATTTAGTTCAGGACTCTCACATCCAAAGCACCCCAGCCTACGTATATTTCTCCACATATGATTGCTATCTACACAAGAAAATAAATTCCTACCGTAATTTCTACGAACTCTTCTAATAATAGATTTAGCTTTATTCCTAAGTTTACAAGAAGATTTACAGTTGTCATCAGTACGATTTCTTATGAAGTTACCATATGCAATATCTCTTAACGATTTGGCTTGAACAATTTCCCTGGAGTTTATCCAAACTGTGTCGCTAGGATTCGGTTTAGTTCTAAAAGTAGGGACAAAACTATGCAAATCATTAACAAGATCATTTATCTTGGAAAGCTGCACATCCACACCATTAGTAGAAAATTTAATGCAAACAAGTAAATTTAACAAAAAATAATTCGTTTTCGTGTTTATTTTGAATAAATTAGTAAAGTGCTTAAATCTGCCGTAAGCCAAACAAAAGTTTAATAAATTAATTCAAAGATATTTTTTTCAATTTCATTATTTTCTATAAAAATAAAAAATCTTGTTTTCGATCTTTATCATTTTTATGATTGAGTTTGAAATTATTCAGGCTCAAGGTGACTCTTCCCAAAACAGCTGTGTATAGCATGTCATGCAGAATATAGATCAATTTTTGAAAAAAATGTACCAATGTTTTTTGATTTATTTAAAGTAAAAACATTTGGTCTTGAGCATGAATAATTTCAAACTAAATTATTTCAAAGATATTCTAAACCAAAAAAATAAAATGTATTAAAACGAAAAACATTGAAAAGTATTTTATAAAAAGGGAAAATGGATAAATGCAAAGGTAATATAAATAATTATCGTCATTGCTGTGGTACTTTTACAAAGAGAAAACAACGTAGCCTTAGTAGAGAATTTAATAATGTATACATCAAATATTATAAAAAAAAAAGTTATTGGGAGTAAGAAATTTGCACCCCATGCAGTATGCAATCATGTTATACGATCTTCTCGATTGGCAAAAAGGAAAACTATCGTTTTCATAATGATTTGGACATATTCGACTGTGCCGAATTTTTGGTACCCTCCACATCGGTTTTACATTTACGTTAATATCTGGACTTCTTGCACTATTTACAACAAATTAAAAACAAAATATTTTAAAAAGCAACAATTTAATATTGTTTTGATAATTACACTGAATTTTTAACATTAACATAACATAACATTTAACATCGCAAAAAGATGACAGGATTATGACCAAACAACTGTTGGTTTTTGCACCATCTCTTTCGAGGATTGCAAAAAACATTGGCATAAGTGTATTGTATCGGAGAGAGATTACTTTTAGAACATTAAAATTGATTTGAAAGAACAATAAAAAACTATGCATTTTATAACAAAGGTATATATTTTTACATTTGTATAACAAATGGATGAATATTCTCGAGTAGTAGTCAGATTCGTATAACATTTATGGACGATATTTCTGGTACTATTAGTATTCCAAAAACTATACATTTGGTCAAATAAAACGGTATATTTATTTTGTCAACCAAATAAAATTTTAATTTTCACTACTCGAACAAATTTCGGATTGATATACCAGTCGAGCTGACCATAGGTTCTGACCTGAATAATTGATTGCTTTGACAAGTGAAATTTGAACTTTATCAGAGAACAAGAAAATCTCAAAAATTTTCTTGACAAAGGTAATTTCTTTGTTTGCCTCTTTAACAAATGCATTTTATTTAACTTTTGATATTATTTCTAGCCATGCAAAGTACAACAAAAACATAATTACAAATAAACACACACACACTCACAGACCCACAAAACAACATAAAAGCCTTAAAATTTATGTTGGCAAAACAAATAAATAGAAAAAAGTCATCTGTGTACATATAAAAATAAATAAACAAGCAAGAAAACTACGTACGGTGTAGACCGGCTCTACGATACCCTTTAATATGAATTTAGATGAAGGCATAAATAAAATCGATACTAGGCCGAAAAATGAAACTTGTACGAACCGAATTTCAAAGAAATTTATACAATATTTTTGTTTGTTTTTATTTATCAAAAATTTAAGAAAATATCGGGAACATGATTGCGAATGTTCCTACAGTTGTTTTTTTTAGGGCTATGAATTAATGAGTGTAATGAAGACACACCCACACGAAATTTAATCAAGATCTATGTCATAACGTGGACCATATGGCATGTAAAATTGATCTCATAGGGGTTATTCGTGTGGAGGCTAGAGCTGTACATGGAACAATTTTCATTTATTTCGTTAGTGATAATCTTATAAAATAGGTGAAAATCATATTTGCGGCCTATAGTTTGGTTACATGGTTTACATGAACATACAGATAGACAGGAAGAGAGATGAACGGACGGGCGTCACTACATCGAATCAGAAAGAGATTCTGAGTCAATCGGTATAATTAAATAATTAAATGTCAAATATTTTTGGTAGTTACAAACATCATCACAAACTTATTATACCCTGACCACAGAGTTGTGTAGGGTATAAAAGTCATCTTGTCTACTCTAATTTTCTTTGTGTTATATGTTTTGCTTGCATGTGTGTGTGTACAGACTTTTATGTGGAGTTGAATAATAGAACTTTCGGAATCGTGTGTTGAACACATGCCGAGACCACCTGTTTAAATCTGCTCTTAAACAATAGACACATCCGAGCGTAAAACAATCAAAGTCGTAATGGTACATTTGCCATTTATAAAAGGCATTTATGCCAATTCTTTGAGCATTATTCTACTGCTTTGTGTAAAAGAGGGTTGGCAGAAGGGGTTACACGAGCAAAACAAAATGTTTGTTTTTGAATTTAATACAAAAGGTTTCACGTAAGTACATCCAGTTTGTTGTTTGTGTGCATGTATTTTACGATGTCGCTTATTGGATCTTGATTTTACAGTATGATCTCACTGACTAAAAAGTATTTATTTTTATACTTGACCGCATGTTCGCAATTCATGATTTTTGACAAATTGTAAATTGTCAAATTTTTGTAATCTATTGCAACATGAATGCGCGTGAATACTATTAAATCATATTAATGAGTGTTCCATTCTCCGTTGAAGTATCAAGTCGTTATCGCTGCCGCCATCTAGATAGAGGAAGTCTTTTACGAATTGTAATTGTTACATTAGATTTATTAGTACCGACCAAGACAATGTGATCAGCAGTTTACGTTGAAAAGGTTTGGAATGCGTCACGGTTTGTAACGAGCTTTGACATTTTATCATCAATTTTTTAATCTATTTTGTGCTACTCAATTTATGAAATTGCAATTTTTGTCTAAATACAGGCCCGGTCAGTAAATTCTGCTGAATATTGCGCTCTGTTCTGCATTGATTAAAAGTTTAAAATTTTACTACCGAATTTAATTTGGTAATATAAAAATGTTTCTATATTCCTTTGGTTTTTTAAATTTATATCGTTCGATATATTTCCAGTTAAAAGGTAAATTTCCATTTTTTTTAAGAGCCGCATATATTCTCCCCTAACCGAAATCATTAAATATGCGGTATTTCAACTTCAACCAAACTCTATTTTGTAAGTTTTTTCAATAAATATGAAAAAATAAAAAAGTCTATATTACGGCCCTTAGCGATAATGGGGAAAACATGGTATAATACCAACAACTTGAATGTAGTGACTTTTTAGTGGACTACACAGAAAAATTGTCATACTAAATAGCATTTTCGTAAATACAAATAATTTTTTATTTGAAAAGGCACCAACAACAAATATTGTTAATAAAATAATTATTTTTGTTACTTATTTTTGCTACTTAACACTAAAAATTTTTTTATAACAACGGCTTTTTTTTATTAAATAACAAAATTGTTAACAATCAACAATTATATATTAATAATGGGTTAGTAATGTTGTGTAATTTTATTGTTACTAGTTAATCATACAGTGGATTTGTAATATTAACAATTAAATTTGTTACATCTAAATAATGAAAAATAAAATGAAATTTAAATTTAGTTTTCAATGATTTTTTTTACATTTTTCTAATAAAACATACAACAGAACATATTATATATTAAAATTAATAATTTTTATACATAAATTAAAGTGGGCCATACTTGATAACCATTTTTTTCTCTGACCCACTCAAATATGTGGTTCAACTAATAAAAAGTTAATTAAACTTATACGTAGATTTAAATTTCATATGGGCATTTAAAATATTATTAGGCTAGGCGATTTCTTGTGACTGATGTTTTGTTCTACCGTTTTATCCCGATTTTGACCAAACGTATATTATTTGAAGGGTACTTCTTTTTAGCCGTATTGCAGATTTATCGATTTTTAAATTTTTTCCTTTATTTTGAGTAAATTGCATTTAAAGTTTCTACTAACATATACATAAAATTATACAATGCTATGTGTGTGTTTATTAAATTTGTTAATGTGTTTGTAATAAAAATGAGTCTGTTTTTTGTGTTGATTTGTGAATTGGCTATAATTGATTGGCATAATTTTAGGGTCTTTATTTAATGAAAAAATAAAAATTCCTAGAATTTGCGCTCGAATTTCGAGGGTTGGAATATGCTTGTTTTCATAATCAAGAACGAGACATTTGTTAGCCTTCGAAGTAAAAATAAAAAATCTTTACAATATTTTTTCCTGTTTTAATTTTGCGATCGCATTTTAGTACTATGTTTAGTGGAAAAGATAGGTTTTTTGGATTTCTTGTTTCCAATTTATTTACAATAAATAGGCGGTTAGGAACGCGAGAAAATAATAGAACGCCTTTTCGACTGCATCTATGAAAATGCAAAAAATTTACGAATTATAAAATAATTTTTTAAGGCGATTCTTTTTTTTACATAAAATGCAATACTGTGTAGCTGTCATTCGTTTTTTTTTATAACCTTTAGTATTATTTAGCTTGCAATATTAATAATATGACAAATTTTCATGTCATGTTCAATTAATTTCAACTCAAAATTGCATTAACTACCAAAAACATCGCATTTGTTATTTTACTTTATATATGAAGGTTTAATGTCAAGTGACCCAACTTTTGAAACCGATGTCTTCCGATTGGGATGATTGCACCAAGGTTAGTCTTATTGGACACAATTTTTCAGCAAGATCGGCCAAGAACTCTCTGAGTTAGAGGTGGTCAAAGTTTGAAAATCCATGTAACGTGTTACCTGTTGTTCTTAGCAAAATTTGTCCCAAATAGTTTAGATAGCTATTTCTTCAATAGAAAAAGAAAATTTTTTTTAAACTTTTTTTTTGATAAATAAAAAATTTTTTTGACTTCTTTTCAAAAATGGCTGTGTTTTGCTCAAAAGAAAGCTTAGGTTTTTCCTTGAAGAGGTTTTTGGTCGCCTAGTGTGATGCAAGTGGGATATCTATCAAAATAAATGTTTTGTAACTCAAGACAATTTGAATTTTTTCCCATTTGTGTGTAAGTGTTTCTAAAACCTATACTGCGAAACTAGACAAAATAACCTTTCCGACGGTATGTAACATACCTAACTAAAATTCCATACCTTCGATACTCTAATATCCACAATATGTTAACCTCAGGAAAAAAAATCACTTTTTTCTATAGAAATGTTGAAAAATTATTATTTTTATTTATTTGTAATAATAATTAAATTAATATAAATAATAATAATAAAAAAATAAAAAGATAAATAATATAACAATATTTAATCTTAATTACATTAGATCCATTTATATCATACATATTTTTATACCCTATACCACTATGTGGTTTGGGTATAATGACTTTGGACTGCTGTTTGTAAAAACCAAAAATATTTGACCTACACTCATCTTCCGATCGAATCACTATCGAATTCGATTTAACGATGTCCGTCCGTCCGTCCGTCTGTGTGTCCATGTAAAGCTTGTAATCAAACTGCAGGTCGCAAATATGAATATATTTTGATGAAATTTGATATTTAATCTTTTATCGGCCATGGGATGAACGCTGTTGAAATTGGTGAGAATCGGTCCATGTTCAGACCTAGCCCCCATACAAATGACCCAGAAATGATCCCTATTGGACAACTCTTAGTCATAGGCCCCATATAGAGCTGCTTCCCGATCTTCACTTAAATCTATCAAAAAAACAAAAATATTGCACTGATTCGTCTCAAATTTTGTTTGTATATATTTTTGCAAAATACAAGAGACTTTACCAAACATGGTCGGGATCGTTCCATTTTTGGGCCTAGTCCCCATATAGATATAGCATCCGATATGTACTTTTTCATCTCTGCAGCCGAAAAAATTAATAAAAATCCCACTCAAATTTGGTTTATGCTTATTTTCTATATCCAGTTAGTTGGGCCTGAGAGATAGGGTCTCTAAACGCATGGTATAGGGTATCGTATAGTCGGTCTAGACCGACTATAATTTTCTTACTTGTTATACTTAATGTAGTGGAGCTGATGAAATATTTAAGTTTTGTACTAAAAACCATTTTAGTTTCTTTACAATTATTCTGTATATGTACATATAGTTTAGATAATAAAAATCAGATTACATATAAGGCGGATTTCATGTCAAGTGCACCAACTTTTGAAACCGATGTCTTCCGATCGAGATGAAATTTGCACCAAGGTTAGTCCTATTGGATAGTAGTTTAGACACAATTTTTCAACAAGATCGGTCCAGATCTCTCTGAGTTAGAGGGGATCAAAATTTTACATTTTGGCCAAACAGGTGTTTTTTCTCATCCATGTAACTTATTACCTATTGTTCTTAGAAAATTTTCTCCCAAATAGTTTAGATAGCTATTTCTTCAATATTTCGGAAAAAAATACTTAAAAAAAAAAAGAATTTGTAGACTTTTTTTTTGCCAAATTAAAGCCTTTTTTTCAAAAAGGGCACTTTTTTTTTTTTTTTTCATAAGAAAGCTTAGGATTTTTCCTTTAAAAGTCTTTTGGTCGCTTAGTGGGATGGGAGTGGGATATCTATCAAAATAAATGTTTTGTAACTCAAGACAACGGTTTTTCAATTTTTCACAAATGCACTATTTTGAATTTTTTCCTATTTGTGTCTAAAACCTTACAAATAAAACTTATACTGAGAAACTAGACAAACTAAACTTTCCGAAGGTATATAACATACCTTCATAACATAACAGAAGAGAATGGTTATCTGTAACCTGAAAGAGTTATTTGCAACATTTCAATCTGAACACGAGGATGTTAGAATTGGCTTCACGAAATTAACCCAAATGAGGCCAACACATTGCGTTTTGGCAGAAAGCAGCGGAACTCACACAGTATGCGTTTGAATTTACCATGAAAATGTTAAACTGATGTTGAAGGAAGTCAACTTAAAGTATTTAACAGATGATTCGGCAGAAGATTTACACGATTACCGCGATTGCCTTAAATTGACTATGTGTCCTAATGCAACAACTTCTTGCCACTTAGGTGAATGTACCAATTGCCCGAAAACCACATTAATCAAAGAAAATTTAATCAACTCTTTAGATCAAGAATATATAGAGGAGGTCAAATTTGATTCTTGGATTCAGACTGACAGATGCACATTGAAAACAATCATTTTAAATGTGGATGATTTTGTGGAAGAAATGTGTACAGGATTGCTAAACTTGAGAACCCATGACTTTTTAGTTAAAGAGCAATGGTCATTCTTCAAGGATTTGAAGATATATTTGAAGTCTGGTGAATTCGTTATTTCTTATGATTTCACAGGAAAACTATATATATGTTCTTCAGGATGCCATACAAGCATTCCACTTCAATAAAGACCAAACAACTATATTCACAGTAGTTATTTACTACATGAAGGATGAAAAACTGGAACACAAAAGTATGGCAATCATATCCGATGATTTAAAACATGATACCGTTGCAGTTTATGAGTACCAGAAGAGAATACTAAAATTTCTAAAATCTAAATTTACAGTAAAGAAGGTATACTGCGTTTCGGACGGAGCTCGTCAACATTTTAAAAACAAAAGTAGCTTGGCAACTCTTATGCCCATGAAAAAGATTTTGGAATGCCAGCTGAGTGGCATTTTCATCCTACTGCTCATGGTAAAAGAGCATGTGATGGTATTGGAGCAAACCTTAAAAGAAATGCAGCGAAGTATAGCCTCCAGTGCTCTCATCAAGATCGCATCTTAGGTGCGACTGCTTTATTCCATTGGGCAAAGAGTTATTGTAATGAAACTAAAATAGTTTTTAGTATCAAAGAGGATCATCAGGCAACATTGAAAACACTGAAGAGCAGATTCGATGCTGTGGCAACAATCGATGGCACCGCTCAATACTATGCTTTTATACCGCTTGTCGATGGAAGACTCAAGTTGAAAAAGATTTCTGCCTCTATTCAATGCGATTTCTTTCCAACGACAACATATAAACCAGCAGCGAAATCAACAGCTGAACCTAGTAACGCCAAGAAAGGATTGGCAAAAAAAAACGCAGTAAATAAAGGCGACAAAAAAGCTGGATGAAAGACTGGGTATTTAAAAATTTACAAGACTTAAATACTTCATCAGCTAAATTAAGTATAAAAATAGTTATGATATAAATGGATCTAATGCAATTAAGATTAAATTTTAATAAATTATTTATCTTTTTATTTTTAATATTATTATTATTATACATTAATTTAATTATTATTAAAAATAAATAAAAAATAATAATTTTTCAACATTTCTATATAAAAAAAGCAATTTTTTTCCTGAGGTTAACATATTCTGGGTATTACAGTATCGAGGGTACAAAATTTTAGTTAGGTATGTTATATACCTTCGGAAAGTTTAGTTTGTCTAGTTTCTCAGTATAAGTTTTATATGCAAGGTTTTAGACACAAATAGGAAAAAATTCAAAATAGTGCATTTGTGAAAAATTGAAAAACCGTTGTCTTGAGTTACAAAACATTTATTTTGATAGATATCCCACTCCCATCCCACGACCAAAAGGCTTTTAAAGGAAAAATCCTAAGCTTTCTTATGAAAAAAAAAAAATGCCCTTTTTGAAAAAAAAAGGCAAAAAATGCTTTAATTTGGCAAAAAAAAAAAGTCTACAAATTTTTTTTTTTTTTTAAGTATTTTTTTCCGAAATATTGAAGAAATAGCTATCTAAACTATTTGGGAGAAAATTTTCTAAGAACAATATGTAATAAGTTACATGGATGAGAAGAAACACCTGTTTGGCCAAAATGTCAAATTTTGATCCCCTCTAACTCAGAGAGATCTGGACCGATCTTGTTGAAAAATTGTGTCTAAACTACTATCCAATAGGACTAACCTTGGTGAAAATTTCATCCCGATCGGAAGACATCGGTTTCAAAAGTTGGTGCACTTGACATGAAATCCCCCATAAAGGAAAGTGAGGAAGTTTTAACTATATTTTAACTATAAATTCTAAAGAGAAAATGTCATTAAAAGTAACTAAGAGCAGGCTATTTTTCACACAATAATACGAGTAACTAATATAAGTTGCAAATACATTATTTCATAAAAATTTTGAAATTGTTTTCATGTTAGAAAAAATACGTCTGTGGAAATAGCCATAATAGAATAATTATTTTTGAAATTAATTGAGTTCAGTGGTGTAACTTTGTTTTCAAATTTCCTTATTAATTTTTATATACATAACTAATATATTAATATTTTTGTATTAATATAAAAACCAAATTTTATTATACTCCCTTTCTTTGTAAATTACGTTTATCATCATGTATTTAAGTAATTTATTGACTGAAAATGAAATATATCTTTCAAAAATAAAAAAATTGTTAGATAATTTTTGTCAACCCCACGAGTCCGCCTGCAAAGTTTCAGCTCAATTAGATCACGGTGAAATTGTTAAAAATCGATCCAAATTTTTGTCGACAAGCAGACACCACACAGTGGTTCAAAACCAAAAAAAAAGTGGTAATAAGTCTGGAACTTCTAAACTGTTTGTTGGATTGGAATAGTATATTCTAGGCGATTGTAGTCAAGGATATAGGCTTTCAAAATGTTTATTTTTGAGGTACCCTGTTGTAACAAAGGGTGAGCTACAGGGTGCCAAAGTCGACCACCTCGAGGTGGAAAATGCTTTCAAAGCTTGTAACTTTTATAAATATGAAGTGATTTTTACGTTTTTTAAATTTTTCCAATAACCATTAAATTATTAACAAAAAACGTGCTTATACTACCTAGTTATCGCTTATGGTTTAAAAAATATTTGATTTTAAAAATCAACATTTCAACTTTTCACCAAATTCTTTCTTGGTTTTTCGCAAATACCATTTTTATTAAAATAGATTAAAAAAATCTAAAAAAATGTGGCGATAGCCAGTACTTTTAAAAAAAATATGTTGAAGTATTTTTTGAATTATTTCAAACCATTTAGTGAGCACAAAATCTTAAAATTGACTTTTTGAATCATGTTCTAAAAATTGCAAATTTTTGCCAAAAAATACCCTTCGTTCTTTCACTTTTTTCTCACAACCTTGGTAAATCATGTATATATTTTTCTACATATTTTAAAAGAATATGCTTCAAGAATGGTTGTAAGCGAAATTTTTAAGCATTGGACGAAATTGGGCAATTTAAAAAAAAACTAAGTTTTAAAAGTTTGTAATGGTGCGGCATTGGTGGAAACCCAGGGAAACCGCACTACAGATTTTCACGTGCGATTTAAAAAAAACAACTGTCAAAAAAGCGGATACTAAATGGGACGGATGGCCATACTTACCTTGGGATTGGGGACTAGGTGTTCTGCCCCTTTTGCCCTCCCAACCATGTTACCTCGACTCCATCTTACTTGGAGGTAACCCACTGCAATGAAAAGATTTGGCTTGGCTTTGGTTTCTACATTGGTTTTTAACAAAAATTTATTTAACCTCCATTTTTTAAGGTTATAATTTTAAATTCTTTTTCGTAACATTTAATTTTTTTTTTTTTGCCAATTTTTATTTTTAGCAAAATTTTACGCTTAGCAAAATTTTAATTTTAGGGAAATTTTACTTTTAGGGAAATTTTTAAATTTAGGAAAATTTTTAATAGTAGAAAAATTTTAATTTTAGCACAATTTAAATTTACCATAATGTTTATTTTAGCACAATTAAATTTTATGAAAATTTTTAATTTTTAACAATATTTAATTATTAAAAAAAATTTTTATGAAATTTAAGCCAAATTTTAATTTTAGGAAAAGTATATAATTTTAGGTTTGATTTAACGAAATTTTAATTGTTTAGGAAATTTTATAATTATCCTTAGGAAAATTTAAATTTCTATTTAGTAAAATTTATAATTATCTTTAGAACAATTTTAATTTCTATTTATAACAATTTCTAATAATCTTTAGGAAATTTTAATTAATTCCTATTTAGAAAATAAATTTTATTTAATTTTACATTTAGAAGACTTTTTAATTTAGCAAAATTTTATAATTCAAAAAAAAAAAAGAATAATACGTAGGTAGCCGTTGTATTTTTTTTCTTCTGGTTGACTTTTGTTGTTGCGGTGTCCGCTGCAGGCCTGCTGTTGCATCAAATGAGGATGGCAAAATTTCGGAGAGTTGCCTCGTAGTTAAAGAAGAGGAAGCAAGATATGATGAGGGTCTTCCCTGCCCCTGTTAAGATTGTTGTCTTATTTGGAGTAATTGTTGTCTCCAAATATTAAATGTCAAATTTTAATATAAAAACACTTTTTTTTTTTAAATACACACGAAATATATCAACGTAAATAGAATGTATGTATATTATTATGTATAGATTTATTATTAAACGTTTTATTATAATTTTAGGAAATTATTCTTTGTGAATTTTTTTTTTCTATTATAAGTACAGCCAATACAATATTTCCTAGTTCGACCGATATCAATTAAAATGAACCTGTTGCCTTTTAAAATTTTTGTGACCGCTCCTTTCGACACCAAAACTACAATTTGTTTTTGTAATCGGCTAGTTTTAAATAAATTTGTTTTACTTTACATTATTTTCATTAATTAATCTCATTAATTTATTTTATTCAATACATCTAAGTTCATTTATTTTAAATTTACATATTTTCTTTTATGTCTTTTCTTATTTCTTTAATTTTTAGTTCTATAGTTTTCTTGGGTCTTTATTTTAATTGCTATTTCAAACTTTCGTAAAACTTTATTTTTTTTTTAACTTTACTTTTATTATCCACTTAAACTTTACTTATAAAATTTATTTTAAACTTTACTTATTTTAAATTATAAATATATTTTTTTTTTAATTTTAAGACTACATTTTTAATTTTTAATTAAGGTTTTTCCTCAACCTGTTCATTTCAACGTTCAAAATTCAACTCTTCTAAACTTATTTTAACACTTAATTTTAATTTAATTTAAATTTACTTTAACTTTTTACATTTTTAATTTTTAAGAGGTTTTTCCTCAACCTTTTTGCTTTGACGGTCACATTTCAACTCCCCGATTTAAATTTAATTTTACCACATTAACCTTCTCATCTTCATTCACTCATGTCCAGATAAAAACCTGTTTATTAAACAAAAACTAAGTCACCACCAATTCAATGAGAACATTCATATGCATTCATAATATTCTCTAGTATTTATAACACTCCCACTCATATATGACTATGAGAGCAAGTGAGATCAATACAAGAAAATACGTGGTTTGACCAGCATGATTGCATATGAATGTGTTCATGATTTAATCCAACACAATGAAGAGAAAAAAACGCCATAAATCAGTTTGCTAAAATAAGAAAAAAAATGCCATCAACCTATTAACATATAAGGTGTTGTTTATATGTACATACTTGAACTTGAAAATAATTTCAAGATCAAGGTTATTATTTTTTTTCTTCTTTCTTATTCTGCTTGTAACAGAAATTCTTTTGTTACAGTAAAGCGCAAAACAGATCACCGTCACAAGTTAATACAAAAATATCCGCTCGATTTCTTCAAATATTTCACCGCAGTATTAAAGCTCCAAATATTTTTATTTATTTGCCGCAATAAAATTCACCGCCGTTACATAAACGTGGTCAGGAGGGCTTAAATGGTGAAAAAAGTAAAATCTTCATACGAATTTTTTTGTTAACATAAAAAACAAATTAAGAATTGTCATTTTTATATTTTGTTTATTGATTCAGAACGGTATTTAAATTATCTAAAACACTTCAAAAAATCTTTTTGATAACGTTAATAGTTTTTGAGATATTTTTATTCAAATTTCAGAAAAAAATATAGAAAAACTATGGTTTTTCGTTTTTTTGGTTTTTTTGGTAAAGTGTTCCCAAAATTTTTGAATTTTACTTATTATTATACATACTGTTAAAGAAGACATATTTATCTATTCAACGATATATAACATGTCTATCAAATATATTGCACCATGCTGAAATAATGACCCCAAACCACACTCCACAGGCAAAAATTAGCTATTTCTCTATTTGTTCATATAAATGGTCATTTCAATAGTGAATGACATATTTTTTACTGTTTTTTGGTAAAGGGTTGCATACGTTTTTATTACTTCAAATAATTTTATATATCTTTCAAAGAATGTATAATTATAAGTTAATGGTGTATGAAATATTTACCTAATGAGTTTCAACTGATCATAAAATTGCCCGAAACTCTGATACCTATTGCAAAATATCTGTAATTCACAATACCTTTTTATGCAAAAAAACAAGTAAAAGCCAAATCCTTACATTCACTAAAACAAAAGGTAAGTATTGGTTGAAGTACCTGCCCGACATATTACCTTTCAAAAAGTATTTTCAGTATATAACCATGACTTTCTTGTTTAGTAAGATCGCTTACGTATAATCTATCATGGAGGCTACATTAAAGTATTATTCACTTTGCAAAGTTATTTGGGAAAATCCTTCCGATTCTACTATTCATTCATCACGTTCGGAAAAAGTCTCGAAATTATTTTATACAATTAACAACACTTAGTCATAAATCAAAGTTTATGACTAAAAATGAAGAATGGTTGAAAACGGGCCTCACAGTACAAATTGAGAAAAAGGCATTTGGTCGACCTAAAAAGGACTACGAAAATGTTCAATCAAGGACAAAAAAGAAAAAACAAGAAGAAATCATTAGTAACCTTTCGCCTAATGAAATTAAGGATTATTTTAAATCAGCCTTGACACACACGCAACCAAAGGAAGCTGCTAAAATTGTAGATGTGTTACCAACTGCATCTCCTAAGCAGTTGAAGCGTATGGTGCAAAGTATTTCAACGCCAAAATCGTCAACATCATTTACAGAAGAGGATGCGTTAGCTCTTATTTTAAATTTGGGATTGACAAGAAATAAATATGATATTTTGAGAAAAGCTCTCAAAGAAAAAGGATTTGATATTTTTCCTACCAGCAGAGCCATAAAGGAAACAAAAAATAAAATTCTACCATCTAATGTGAAATCCAATACTGAAAATGCAAGTGTTGGATTAGCGGAGCTGCTTGAAAACACTGCATCTAGAATAATATCCACATTTAGCAAAGAAGAAATAGAAATATGCAACAATTCAGAAGTTACGTTAATATGTAAATGGGGATGCGATGGAACATCTGGATTTTCTGAGTATAAACAACCAAGTGGAAGCAATTCAGAAATAGATTTTTCAACAATTTTTATGACATCATTAGTACCATTAAAAATGAGGCTGTATAATGAGACAAGTTCTTCTTCTAGTAAGAGAGAATATCAGGACATATGGAGTAATTTAACACCCGGATCTAAGTTTCTATGTCGGCCAATCCGATTTGAGTACACAAAGGAAGACAAAATTACAACACAAAGCTCAATAAAACATAAAGTTCAATAAATCAGGAAATTAAGAGATTGTCTCCAGTTTTTGTGGAAATATCTGGAAGTGTTATTAAAGTGTTATTTCAACCACTTTTTACAATGATTGATGGGAAAGTAGCCAATGCCGTTACAGATATCACAACTACTTGGAAATGTAATATATGTGGAAAGAAAAGTTCAGAATTTCATAACAGTTGTGATGAAATTCCTATTAAAGAAAATGCTTTAAAATTTGGAATATCACCACTTCATGCAAGAATACGATTTATGGAATATTGCTTGCATCTCGCATATGATCTAAAATACCGGCAAATTCCAGGACAAGAAAATATACCGGTTAAAAATAATACTGATCTACACGCCATACGAAAAACTGAGAAGAATAGAATACAGGATGAATTTAAAATGCAACTTGGTCTAATTATCGATAAGCCTCTTTGTGGCTATGGAAGTTCAAATGGTGATAATACAGCAAGACGTTTCTTTGAAGATCCCGAAACTACTTCTTTGATTACTGGCATTGACACGGCTTTAATCGCACGGTTTAAAGTAATATTAGCTGTCATTAATAGTAAACAACAAATTAATGCGGAGAAATTGAAAATATATGCTAGTGGAACTAAGGAATTAATAATGAACTTATATCCTTGGAGGCCAATGACACCAACTGTACACAAAGTATTAGCTCATGGGTAAGAAATAATACAAAATAGCATCCTGCCCTTGGGAGAACTGACTGAAGAAGCACAAGAAGCTAGAAACAGAGATATCAAACACTTTAGACTTTTTAATACAAGAAAATGTTGCAAAGAAGCCCAAAATTCCGATTTAATGGAATATTTATTGATATCATCAGATCCAGTAATATACTCCATAAGAACAAAATGGTTACAAAAAATAAGTCTTGAAATAGAAAATGATGATTCCGAAGCTATGGATATAAAACATCTTTTATCTTTTGATATTTCTGATTGTTTTGTAGAAAATAACTAGTAAAAAAGCAGACAATTGTTATGTAATTTTAAGCCTATTATAAAACAAATAAAAAAATACTCATTAAAAAAAATTTAGTTATATTTGTTATTTAATAATGAAAATATCTTAGGCATTGGCTTTTTACCTGTTTTTTTTTGTATAAAATCAGCATCAGAGTTTCGGGCAATTTTATGATCAGTTGAAACTCATTAGGTAAATATTTCATACACCATTAACTTATAAAGATATATAAAATTATTTGAAGTAATAAAAAAGTATGCAACCCTTTACCAAAAAACAGTAAAAAAAAATATGTCTCACTATTGAAATGACCATTTATATGAACAAATAGAGAAATAGCTAAATTTTTGCCTGTCGAGTGTGGTTTGGGGTCATTATTTCAGAATGTTGCAATATATTTGATAGACATGTTATATATCGTTGAATAGATAAATATGTCTTCTTTAACAATATATATAATAATAAGTAAAATTCAAAAACAACACTTTACCAAAAAAACAAAAAAAAAAAACGAAAAACCATAGTTTTTCTATATTTTTTTTCTGAAATTTGAATATAAATATCTCAAAAACTATTAACGTTATCAAAATGTCTTAGATAATTTAAATGCCGTTCTGAATCAATAAACAAAATATAAAAATAACAACTCCTAATATGTTTTTAATGTTAACAAAAAAAATTCGTATGAAAATTTGACTTTTTTCACCATTTAAGCCCTCCTGACCACGTTTATATAATGGCTTTGAATTTTATTGCGGCAGATAAATAAAAATATTTAGAGCTTTAATACTGCGGTGAAATATTTGAAGAAATGGAGCTGATATTTTTGTATTAACTTTTAAAACTTAGTTTTTTTTTTTTTTTTAAATTGCCCAATTTCGTCCAATGCTTAAAAATTTCACTTAACCATTCTTGAAGCATATTCTTTTAAAATATGTAGAAAAATATATACATGTTTTACCAAGGTTGTGAGAAAAAAGTGAAAGAATGAAGGGTATTTTTTGGCAAAAAATTGCAATTTTTAGAACCTGATTCAAAAAGTCAAATTTAAGATTTTGTGCTCACTAAACGGTTTGAAATTATTCAAAAAATACTTCAACGTATTTTTTTTAAAGTACTGGCTTTCGCCTCATATTTTTAGATTTTTTTTTTTTATCTATTTTAATAAAAATGTTATTTGCGAAAAACCAAGAAAGAATTTGGTGAAAAGTTCAAATGTTGATTTTTAAAATCAAATATTTTTTAAACCATAAGCGATAACTAGGTAGTATAAGCATGTTTTTTGTTAATAATTTATTGGTTATTGGAAAAATTTAAAAAACGTAAAAATCACTTCATATTTATAAAAGTTACAAGCTTTGAAAGCATTTTCCACCTCGAGGTGGTCGACTTTGGCACCCTGTAGCTCACCCTGTGTTACAACGGGGTATCTCAAAAATAAACACTTTGAAAGCCTATATCCTTGACTACAATCGCCTAAAATATACTATTCCAATCCAACCAACAGTTTAGAAGTTCCAGACTTATTACCACTTTTTTTTGGTTTTGAACCACTGTGCAACACAGGAGCCGTAGAACCATGCTGAATGTATCGTTTTTGCTAAATCTTATTAATGATGGTGTATCGTCAGAATTTTTGTTACGCAATATTTCATTTAATGTTCCTCAGCGAACTACACGTTACTTTCATCCACTTTCAATTCCAGTTTTCCATACCAACTATGCTAACGCCGAACCGTTAAGAAAATTATGTACTAACTATAATGATTTGTATCAATTTGTTGATTATTTTCTAATGATTAATATTGTAAAACGTAACATTATTCTGGATTTAAACCGTTAAATTTACAAATTAGTCAGTTCATATGGTAAATTTTTTATATTATATATTATGATTTTAATGTCTGTAAGGATTTATTCCAAGGAATAAAAAAATAAAAAAAAAATTTAATAAATAAATTTAGTAATTATTTATTATGTATACCGGTATCGATAGGGAACATTTGTTGGGAACGAGGCTTAATTTTTGTTTTGTCGAACATATTTAGTATACATCATGTCATTGAACAAACAAGATCATATTTTTTCATCGTGTTAAAAATGTCGAATTGTGTACCAAAATATGCTGATTTGCGGAAAGCATTATTTTTTGTTTTCATTTGAAGAAAAGTGCTGCAGAGTCGCATCGAATCCTTGTCGAGGCATATGGTGATCATGTTCTATCAGAAGCAACATGCAAAAGATGGTTTGAACGGTTCAGAGGTAATGATTTTGATGTGGGAAATGATGAACGTGGAAGACCACCAAAAAAGTTTGAAGACGTCGAATTGCAAGCAATATTGGATGAAGCTGACACTTTGAGTCAAAATCAAATGGCAGAAATGTTAAATGTTGCACGAGAAACAATTTCAATAGTGAAATTTTGCTTCAAAGACAAAAAAGAAATTCAGTTTTGCATCGAATTGTCACTGGCGATGAAAAATGGATTTATTTTCCAAATCCTAAATAGAAAAAATTATGGGTTAATCCGGGACAACCATCAGCATCGACTGCAAAACCAGATCGATTCGGTAAGAAGACAATGCTGTGTGTGTGGTGGGCCCAGAAAGGTGTGGTGCGCCACGAGCTCCTAAAACCTGGTGAAACTGTTAATAATGTTCACTACCGACAACAAATTATCAATTTGAACCATGCATTGATCGAAAAACGAACAGAATGGGCCAGAGGACGCGGCAATGTAGTTTTCTCCATGCCAATGTACCTGCACACAAAGCAAAGCCGGTTCAGGATAGAATTAAAATACTTGGTTGGGATCTGCTACTCCAGCCGCCGTATTCACCAGACCTGGCTCCTTCCGACTACCATTTGTTTTCATCGATGGGAGACGAATTGGCTGAGCAGCACTGCGATTCCTACGAAGAAGTCGAAAATTGGGTGTCTGATTGGTTTGCTTAACAAGACGAATATTTCCATTGGCGTGGTATCCACAAATTGCCAGCAAGGTGGTCAAAATGTGCAGAAAGCAATGGCCAATACTCCGAGCAAAATGTTTTTTACTTTCCCATTCAAATTAGTGTTTTATTTCACAATAAAAATGCTCACTTTGTACCGGTAGATTCAAGTACTTGTTTTTTTTTTTTTAATGTAATCAAAAAATTTTGTAAATATATAATGAGTTATATGTTTTTATTCACTTTAATTCACTAGACTGAAACTTTTTTGTTCACTTTTGTTTGCTTTTTCACTATTTTGATTTGACAGAATTTATATAATGAAAATTACATAACTATAATGTTTTACAAAGCGCTAATATGACAAGTAAAAAAATCGTAAAAGTACTAACTTCTACCACTATAATGTAACCAAAATTGAAAGCATACATTACTGACTTCGTTTTCTTCACACTTCAGAGCTTTAAAACTGATCTCGCCCATTTCTTGAGCAACTACTCCTCACATTAGTAACTTATGCACGCAAACAAAGTCGCAAGACTTTCACTATTATAGTACTCCAGTTATATTATATTAAATACTTACTTTGTATGGGGGGTACCACGCCCACTGGTCCAACCCACACATCCTTTTATGGGACTACTCACATTAATAACTCATGAACTGAGACAAAGTTACAAGGGGTTCACTATTACAGTACTTCAGTTATATGACATTATATATTTACTTTGTATGGGAGGTACCATGCCCACTGATCTGATTCCGCCAACTTTTTTTTTCGAATACTAAGGTTGATAACTTATGAACTCACACAATGTCCCAAGACTTTATCTATTACAATACCCTAGATATATGACATTATATATTTACTTTTTGTTGTGGGTGCCACGCCCATTGGTCCTATCATGCCCATTTTTTCCGCAACTCTTTGAATTATTTTAATATGTATATAGTTTCAGAACTCTTGCTGTCGTAGTACTCCAGATATTATATGTTAAAATTAGATGTTAAAAATTCACTTTGTATGGGAGGTGCCACGCCCACTTGAAAAACCAAAAAAATATAGCATATTTTTCCTTCAGGATAGGCAGTTACCTACTGTAAAAATTTCAAGACGATCGGTCCAGTGGTCTCCTATAAACCACAAACAAACAAACAAACAAACATACACAACTCCATTTATATATATATAAGATTAATTAAAAAAATTTTGCCAAATTTTAATCAAAAGCGAGCTATTTTTTTCTTACTAACTTTTGGGCTTGTTTTCTATGTTGGACAGTTGTCATTTCCTTTTTGGATTTGATACTTTTTCAATAAGGTGTACAATAAGAACAGAACGTGCTTAAATTTAAAAGATATAATTAAATGGTAAAGTCAAACTGGAATGGAATGTCTCGTTTTAGGCATAAAATTGAACCAAATATAACGTTATTTAAATATCTTCTTTATTAAATTTTATAAAATGAAGTCATAAAATTATATTATTAACCTTTTCTGAATGTCCTTCATCAAATTGGCTTTGGACACATTCCTTCATTTTCTTTCTAAATCTTTTGCTCTTCTTCAAATTGTTTCTTTTAGAGCCAAATATCTTTAGTTTGGTTGACATTGAGGGACTTTTGATTGGTTGATGCTATTTTAAATAAATTTAGCTAAATCCGGGCAAAATAGAGGGTTTCATAGAGGGTTTGCATAAAAGGAAGCATCTTTCTCTGTACGCTTGTGTGATTTGTAGTTCCTGTTTGCTATAAATGAAGATGATTTTTCATAAAGTTGATAAATAGCTTGACGACAAGATACCAAACTTTTTAACGCAAATAGAAATTTTCAAAGTAGTAGTCCTTTAAAAGCAGTATAGTATTCAGGACCAGTAGCACGATTCAGTAACTTCTTTTAACGATAATCGAATCATTAAAAAAAGAAAACAATAAAATTATCAATTTTGATATTCAGTAAAATTTTTAAACGATATTCACTATTGTTAAAGTCAGCTGTTGTTGTTATCTAAACGACAACCATTTTTGTGTTGTTTATTCAATCGATAAAAAGTTAAAAAGGTTGAAATGTCGTCATACATAAACAAAAATCATAAAATAGGGAAAATAATTTGCTTTTATTATAAAAACTTTTTATATAAATAAATATATTAAATAGCATATTCAATTCATTATTTTATTTTCAAATAAATAAACAAAAATATTAATAAAAAAATAAGGAAATTAAACATAAACATAAAATCATCCTGTCAAACACGAAGTAATTTGGTTTTTGATGTGTAAACATCTATACGCGCAGGGGGGTAAATTTCTAATTTACAATATAATCACAAAAACTGCGTAATATGTGAGCGTAAGATCTTACGCGTAACATGTAAGCATTAAAACAAATCGGTGTGACATGATCCCAATGCTGGAAATATATGTTCAGACAACGCCCAGTAATAGCAGTGACAATCTTCGATACTATCCACTTCCTCTACATTCATGCCGTTACGACACAAGTCACTTAACGTTCAGCGTGTTTCCCTAAAGGCAGTGTCTGAGACATACTACTACTACGGTCGAATTCTCTCAATTCAAATTAAGGCACAAGTCTTTCATCCACAGTCTAGTGTTATCATCAAATGTTTCTAACTTCGTGATTAATTCATTGCACATACAGAAAAAGTTTTCGCCTACCGTTTTTTTTTTATATGGAAACAATTTTATTTTCGATTGTTTTCGAAGTTTAATAGCGACAAACAATTTTGTCTTAAGATAAAATATTTACTGTTATGACACCACAATTTTTATTTTAATCAGTCCAAAATTCGGTTATTAACTTCTTCGTAATTCGAAAACGAATCTTGTTAACTTTGATTCAATGCTTTCGACATAATCGCTAAGTCTGTTCAGTTTCATTTCCAATTACACATTTACGTTGCGAGAAAGATAAAGTAATCTACGTCGCACAGTGGCGCCCGTAGAGCAAACGAGGTTGCAAAAATCAAAATTTTCATGTGCGCCGACGAAGTTTTGAATAAACCCATGTTATAGGAAACTTTTCAACGATTTCAAATATGCTACTCTTAATAATATCACATTTTTAGTTTAGAAGATATAACCGTTCAAAGTTGACCGACTTTCGGTTTAAAAAAAAAACACACAATTTTTAGTCAATTTGTTGCGATTTCAGGTGTAATATCACGAAAAATAGGTAAAGAATCGCCTTATTTTTTGTTTGTATTGATTGATGTATTAATTAAATGTATAATGATAAAAAAAAAATTAACTGTTTGCTTTGTGTTTCTCCTGGTAATTCACTATTTAAAAACTATCCGTTTTTTTTCACTATTTTTCAACTTTGACGGAAAATAAAAAAAATCAATATTTTTCTATATTTGCCATATTTGCAAAACATGTTCTTTGATTATTTCTTTACATAATTCAAAAGGTTTTATCTGCCCGTACGTGCCCGTTTGGCTTCTAGAGGTAAAAAAGTTTAAAAAGACATGGTTGCAGAAATTGTATGGCGTGCATCCCTTACATGTTTTGTCTGACAGTAGTTTGATCTAATAGTTTGAAAATTTCATTTTAAGTCGGTTGTCTACCTGTGAGCCTCTGCCAAAGTCTACTCCCAATATTCTGTTACAGACACAGGATGCACAAAAAACTACTCATTGAAATTCGCAGGTACGCACCTCACTTAAAAATTACTTTGAAGTACAAATGGTCAAGAACAATATTGACTTATGGTCCCTTCAGGTAGGCACAAATCTTATTTAGGCACGAGCATAATATCAAAATTGCATAATTCGGCCTAAATCCATATGGATGCAGGGAACAGGTAAATTTTTAGGCATGGTAGCATAAGCCTATATATTGCAAAATAAGCATAATGCCTGGATTAGTCTACGACTGAAAGTTGGCGCAACAAGTACTGAAACCATGGCGTTAAACAATTTAAAATTATTTGAACTGTTTAGAAGGTCAACCACACCAAAGGTTTTCACGGAAGCTGCTTTAGAAGAACTTGATAGCTTATACGGAAATATTGAGGGAAGCGAAATTATAAAAAATAATTTTTATCTGATATATGCAAATATTAATGCAAAATGGGTGAAATCTAATCGATCCATTCAGAACTTCAACTCCAAATACGAGGACTGGCTTAATGAAGACACCATCCTGGATATATTGGCAGTAGATAAACCCACCACATCAACCAGAGGAGCAAAAGGAATTCCAAAAAAAAGTATTGAGGAGTGTTCAATTTTCAAAGAGGAAATTCAAAAGAGGAAACTTGCCGATGCCACCAATGACTTGACCACGAAGCATTTATCGGACGCGCTGTCTATTAAATATACAAAGGATAGTGAAAGAGTTAGGTCGCAGATTACAAAATCTGTTGCTGATGCAAGCCCACTGCGACTAAAAAGGATTAAGGAAAGCATTCCCACGCCCACAAACGCACACATTAAAAAGTATGGTTCCGAAGAAGCGTTGGGCTTGTTTATGGACTTACAACTTTCCAAAGAAAAATATGAGATACTACGGGCATCCTTGATGCGACACGGGGCTGACATTTTACCAGGATACAAGCATATTACGCAAGCCAAAATAAATTCACGACCACTGCATACGGAGTTGACAGAAGTCTCTGTAAAAGCCAATCTGCACGATCTCATGGGCCATACAGCAAAACGGTTGTTGGAGAGTCTTCCTGAAAATGAGGTGAAAATTCTTCCTGAGAAACTGACATTGATCAGCAAATGGGGCTGCGATGGATCATCCGGACAAAGCGTTTATAAGCAAAAGATATCTTCCGATGACGCTACAATATCGGACGGAAATATGTTTATGGCATCTATTGTTCCTTTGCGGCTAAAATCTGATGTTTGCCTACACTGAAAAAATCCACGTCCGTCATCAGTGCATTATTGCCGACCAATAATGTTTCAGTTTGCAAGGGAATCGGCAGAACTCATAAGGACCACGGTGAAGGACATTGAAGAACAAATAAGCAACATTAAGCCTACAAAGCTGCAAACTGGAGAAGGAAAATATATTGAATGCAATTACGAGTTCCACCTGACCGTGGTTGACGGGAAAATCGTAAACGAACTGACAGGAACAAACTCAACATTGTCATGCCCGATTTGCAAAAAGAGTCAGAAGAACTTTGGTAATTTAAACGATTCTACAAACGGGGAGAATTACGAATATGGAATGTCACCATTGCACGCAAGGATAAGGTGTATGGAGTTCTTGCTAAAACTGGCGTATACCCTACCACAAGAGGAGGAAAACTTCGATGACAATACATCAATAAAGGATAAGGAAAAGATCAGAAAGAAGCAAATACACGATGCTTTTTTTAAACAAGTTGGACTAAAAGTAGACTGTCCCAAGCACGGATACGGTAACTAAAACGATGGAAACACTTCTAGGAGATTTTTTGAAAATGATGAGGCAGTAACTAGAATCACTGGAATTGACAACCAAATCGTGAAAAGATTGGGAACGATCTTGAATGTTTTAAACTGCAAAGAAAATGTCAATTTTACAAAATATGGAGAATATGCATCGAAGACTGCATCTCTTTTAGCAGAAATCTATCCACAGAAGAAGTTGACCCCGACCGTCCATAAAATATTGGCGCATGGCAAAGATATAATTGAGTGCCAGTCTTTGCCTATTGGAGAGCTTTCTGAAGAAGCACAGGAGTCTCTTAACAAATTTTATAAAAAATATAGATTGCAGAACACATTCAAAGCATCAAGGGTAAGGCAAAATGAGGAACTCTTCAACATGTTGGCAGCATCTTCCGATCCACTTATTTCTTCCCTGCGGCATGTGAAGTCACGAATAGAGTTAGAAAATAATTATAGTTTAGAAATGATTAGTCTTTTAGATATACCTTCTCTTACGAATTGTGATGAATATTTTACAGAAAATTGAAAAAATAAATTTAAAAAAGAAGTAATTTTTTTTAATTTGTTGGGTAATAATTTAAAACATAAAACCCTAAAGAAAAAAAATAAAAACAATCTAAAAATGTAAACATAATTTTTTTTAGTTACCATAAAATTGATTTTTCCTAACGCTCATTTCATAGGCTGAACAGTTATCTATCATATGCTGTTTAAGCTGTTCAATTGTGTTATTCGGTTCAAAAGATATGATTTTTGCAACGAAAAAACTCAAATGGCGCCACTGTGCGTCCTGTCTCTTTAGGAACTAAAGTCATCGTACGGGTCCTATTTTTTCATATACACAAATTTGAAGGCAGTCCTTAAAGGTCTTTACATAAAGACTCTCCTTGTTAACATTATTATGGCATTAATCTTTACAAAACTTTATATTTTCTATTAACAGTAATTATACACAACGTTGTTGCAACCGAATATGTTGCCAACCGAATTTTGGTAGTCCCAACAAATTTTAACTGATTATGAATTATATAATACATATTATCGTACTGTCTTAATGGCAATTGATATTATTTATAAATTCCATTGTATGAATTATTATACTTAGTTGGTATTATGGAATAAATAATTTCAATTATTAATTGTTACAACCACCAATTGTGATTTTTACTAGTGATTATTATTTTAGTATTCATTTTATAATGACATACACATTTTACATTTAACTAAATAAATCATATATCATATGGTAAAAAAAAATTGAATAAGTTTTCCTGGCTTCATTAAATACTCCCATGAGATAAAACTGTTTAGAATTAAAATATGTTTTTCATTCATCAATTTTATCATATTATATTATATTATTAAATATTATATTATAATAATTATTTGGTGTTAGATTCGAAAATGGTTAGATCTTAAGAGAATTTTATTCATGAACACAGAGAACGGATTCGTTGTGGCAACTGAATTTGTTGCTAACCGAATTTTGTTAGTCCCAGGAAAATTTTTAAGTTCATATACACTTTCACATCATATAACACTTTTATTTAAATTTTTAGAGTCATTTCAAAGCACTTAAAAATGAGAGTAAATACTTTCTAATATATTTTCTTATAACGACGACATTATTGATCATCAATTATGAAAACGTAAAGAAAATATCCTAACAATTGGAATTTAAATTTATTGTGGTTGATTGTAATCGATGCAATATATTAGTTTTATAAATATTAAAGCTACCGTTAGCCTTAGGCCCTCAGTTTGTGTCTTTTGTATCTTTTTCTATAAAATATACACATTAATTGAAAAAAGTTCTTTTTTGATAAAAAAAAAAAAATGTGAGTAAGATTAAAATAAATAGTTTATTTTCGAAAATTAATTAACATAATATCCTAATAAATAATAAGCAGCTTGTCAGTTGAAGAACCGACCGAAAATTATGGAAACTTTAGAGCTCTTTTAAAATATAGGGCAAAAGGTGATGAAATATTTAAGAATAGTTTAGAAAAAAAACAATAAAAAATACCTCCTATATTAGTCCGTTTATACAACATGAACTAATAAATATAATTGGAAAACCAATTCAAAAAACGTTGTCAAAGAAGTCAACGATGCTGGTTTTTTTCAATATTAGCTCATTCAAATTAAAGAATATTTTTTAAACTTTGTTGATATAAATGGAACAACAGGAAAAGAAATATCACAATATGTTAAGAGGGCAAGGTTATAACGGTACCACAAACATGTCTGGCCGGCATAATGGCGTTCAAGCCATAATAAGACAAACGTCATCCTCTTTAGTCACCACCGTTTGATTGATTATCTTCTATATCATCTTCAAACTGCATTGTTATGCTTATATCTTATGGTTATTATCTTGGATTGAACCACCTGTTCATGAAATTTCTTTTCAAAAGTGGGCGCAAAGTCAGTAGACATTTGTTCCATGGCATTGCAAGCAGTATAACGTACACGAGGATGAGGATCACGCAGAACGTTCAAAACACCGGACATCACCTTCTCCAACATGGCCTCCATTTACTTATGACAACCCTCTGCAGATTGTCTGTGCGGCAAATAACATTTCTTGGTGAATGTATGTTTTCGCCATGTTTGTAGTTTTTTTGTGTGTGTTATTTTCTTTTTTTTTGTCTAAGCGTCACATTATTGAGGCGAGTTGGCAAAAAATACATTTTCAAACATGTTAAAATTAATAAAACAAAACAAAAAAGATAATTACAAATAATAATATATGTGTTTATAACAATGAGGTCATTTTACAACAGAAGCATTTCTAAATTTTGTAGTAAATATTTTTTTAAAATTTAAAATTCTTTCATTGTTCTTTAAATTTTGTGTTGCTTTGTTGATTCCAATCGACATCGCGCTACTCTAAGATTCAAGGCATTCCTAGTATTAAATACCATTTGATTCCTTGAAAATTAAATAGTATGATGACCAATGCTATTTAGGGATTTGATTTCCACTCATTACTTCTATTCCAACTATATATAATAGCCAAATAATTTAAATGACTGTGAACTAAAGCTTGGTATACCATTATTTTTGTTTCCTTGTTAAATTTATTTTTAAATTTATAAAGTAACATAGTAGCAGATACAATTTTCGATTTCAAACGTTGGATATGCATTTTCCATGATAAATTGCTTTGTAGGACTACACCGAGATATTTGTTAAACACGTTTCATTTATTTCCTTTCCATCTACGAAAATGCTGAAGTTTTGACTATTCACCAAATATGGCCTAAATCTAATTAATTTAGCTTTCCCAGCATTTAGAAGCAATTTATTTATTCTTACATACTCGGTAATCATTGCCGCATCATATTGCATATGCGTTTTCAAAGCAGTTTCATGCTTGTATGGATAAAAACACTTATGTCATATTTGGCCCCAAAGCAAAAAATGAAAAATGGCCCCAAAAAAGTTAGAAAAAAATTGGGGCGTTTTTTCATTTTTTTTCGGGCTAATTATCATTTTGAAAAATGATAAAGTGCCCCAAAACGAGAATGCATATACCAGAGGATGTAATCCCTAAGCGCGACCGTAGGCCACCTATGCAGAAAGACTTTATTCAGCAGAAGGGCTTTATATCGCGTTTTACCTGCCGCATATACCAGAGGATGTAATCCCTAATCCTAATATTGTGTTGTTGCCATGCAAGCACAAACTTAATTTTGGGGCCAATTTTCATTTGGTTTGGGTCATTTTTCATAATTTTTTGGGGTTAAATTTCTTTATGAATTTTTGGCCCATAAAATGGGGCTAAACTTAATTTTTGGTTTGGGGTCATTTTCCCTGGGGCCTAATTTCATAGCGCCTAATAAATTATTTAAATTGTTATTTATTGAATACAAGCTTCACATGTCCAAATATATAAAAACAAATTATAACAAAACTTGTATGGTATCGATAACTGTCTGACGGCAAAGTGGACTTTCGAACTTTTCATGTTTATTTGCAATTGCATTTGCCTGCAGCTTCAGAACGCATTCACTACAGATTTTCATGTGCTTGCAACGTAGCAGAAGTATGCTTGGTTCTTGTACAGTACAAACAACGCATAGTTTCACTTCTAAATTAGCCCCTTGTTCTGGTGTTTCTATTTCCTCCTCTTCACACTCTTCCTCCAAATAAGTGACATTTTCAAACAAATCATGTTCTGGATCCATGTCTGTGCAAATGTGATTTTTGGGAAAAACCATGCGGTTTAAAAATGCTGATGCAGTAATTTTACCCTTCTGCAACTCAATACTAGCTTTTTCAATGTGCGCAGCTTTGTCAATGGACGACTTCTTTCGTTTATCTTTTCCAAAAGTACCACCACTGTTGACTAGCAGCTCAAAGTCCCTACTTTTAGTGAACTCTTCATTTTGAAGAAGCTGTACAAATTTAAAAATATTTCCATGTTTCGGAATTATCTTCCCTAAAACTCCGTTATAAGCTTCTAAAGCGGAGGTGGTCCGAATAGTTGTATTGAAAACTGATACTCCATTTGGGCCAACCTGTAAAGTTTAATTTTAAAAATTTTAACGTTGGAGATATTTATATACATTTAACCTTTCCTAGCCACTGTCTTTCGTAGTACTCTAGAAATGATGCAAATTTAAAGTGGTGGTCCAATTTTTCGATTTCGCATTTTACACTTCTGAAAGAGCTGTAGATTTGTTGTGGCGGCAATAGGGGAAGCGATAACGGCTTATGGTACTGCAGCGATGCTATCTTATTTTATCTTATAAATGATGCTAGTCCCGTACATTTTGTTGTAATTTGCCGAAATATTGCCTGACAAAAATGGAACCAGCAACCAAACAGTTGTGAACTTGGAAACTCACTTGCAATGGCCTTTCGAAGTCCTATTTCATAATCCGATATAAATACTGCGCCGTTGATTTCTTGCTCAATAGTACGAATATAAACGCGAAAATCTGTGTGAATAAATTTTTTAGTAGTGTAAGTTGCATAGCTAAATATTATTCGCACAAAACAAAGGTACACAAATAAATTAATTATGAAAGTTTTGGGAAAATTAGGTGCCAAAGAAATCGCGCGCGCATCTTTTTTTTATACCAAAATATTGCAAAAAAAATTGTGTGCCAAGTTCTCCAAAATCGAATTCGATATCACAAATACATCAGTAGCAATTGTTGGAAACATCCAATTGGTACAACGGCGAAAGTACCATCAATTAATATTTTCCTGTTCGAAGTAACTGGAATATTCTCCGTAATTAATTGGACGCATTTATCCGACGCAAATACGCAATACGCGAAATCCTTTTGCTCGTGGCATACCTTAAAGAATGGAGTTTGATGTTGATCTTGTCGGCATAAGCCAAAATTTTTGAAGACTGATTCCTTATTGAATGCTTTCTGGACGTCGGCTGGCGTCTTCGGAGATGTTTGGAAAATTGTGATTGCCAAGTATTGTAAGGCTCGTTGAATTTTTGGGAAACTAATGTTTTTTGTAGCTTCTTGAGAACTGAATAATAACAAAATTATTTTTACCATTTATTTGGATTTGAAATCCTAAAAAGTTGACTTACCAGTTGCAGACACTTCTGAATGATTCTCTTATACCACTTAACCCATTTAAAGCCAAACCAAAACGACAAGGAAAACTTTGAAAAATTCTTTATTTATATAAAATTAGGAGTACAAAAAAACAGGAAAACAAAAATAAATTAAAATTTGTTGTTTTTTCAGGACATAAAAGGGGTGTACCCAAACTGGCACAGCGGCCACTTATGAGTGAAATTTTGAAAAGCACCCATTGTCAATGCAAAGTGTTTTCTTGCATTTTTTGCAACTCCAACGGCTTCTCTTGTGGCAGATGACACAACGTACACTATTTGGAAGCTTTTCGGGAACGTGATCGGCGCCGTCTAGCTGTAAGCGTTCAATATTTGATGAAAGACGAGCAATAGCGCGTTTTTTTGGTGATTGCTTTAGGTAAAATCTAGCTATAGTTCGTCGAATCTGGTAACTGGTCCATGCTGTTTTCTTTACTACATACATACATGCAAGCGCCAAGCATTTGATATAGCCATATCTATCGTGTAGTTAAATAAACCCCACCACCATTTTTTGCCATGAATGCAGATTCTGTATAATGATATGGATTGACCCATTTCATCAACTCCGCCCATGCCCTTGTTGTAATTTTGAAACATGTATGGGATCCGCTTATCAGTTTTTTGCTTTTTTTGGGAACACCATCTTTTAACAAATCCTTATGGTTCATAAGAATCATGATTGGTAGCCATTATGCAAATATTGTTATCCTTCCAGCGGACCAATAATATCTCGTTATTTTTATCAAACCTATAATCAAACTCTGCTCTCGGTTTTTTCATCACTTCCTTTACATTTGTCAGGGAACATTTCTTAGTGCGATTATCTCTTATTGTTCCTGTAGCACTATAACCTAAATTATATAAATCATTTAGCAACTCACAACTTGTAAAAAAGTTATCAAAATGGTCTTTGTGATTGGTGGGGTTCGTCAATAATTTATCAAGCACCATTTTGACAACTCTAGTACCCAATGGCTCAGAAGCAGTGTTTTTTGAACTGCCATAGTAAATATCAAAAGAGTAGCAGTATCCAGAGGAATTTGCTGCGACCCAATTTTTATAGCCAAACCGAACTGGTTTGTCGCTAATAAACTGCTTTGCTGAATGAAGACCATAATATTTAACCACAGACTCATAGATGGAAATATTTTCATGGAAAATGCCAAATTGGTTGAACTTTTTGATAAGAACATCTGAAAGTTTGCGTAACTTGAACAATTTGTTAATGGTGTTTGAAATTTCACTATTATCGACAAGGTTCAAATTCCTCTTTATTTCTTTAAACGTATTCCTGGACATAGAATATGACACAACTTCTACTCCTATATGTTCATCTAAAGACCACTACATGCTTTCCTTTGGAAGTTTGTGGTATCCAGATAGAATAAGTAGTTTTAATTCGTTTACTCATTCATGTGTTTGCGTATATTTTAATATTCTACTTGTAGCCATTGTACCCAAATTGGCACAGCACGATTTTATGCGTTATAAAATCAGATATAAATAAAATTTCAAACTAAAGTCATTTTGTGTGATTCTTTAAGTATTGAATTTGATCAAATAAAAGAATTTTTGACTTTAAACTATACACAGAAATTTTAATTATTGTTAACCAGAACCTACCTCCACATCTATATTATTGACCAAATTAGATAGATTTTTATGGCAGTAAAAATAAATCAAATTTATTCGTCTTACATTTTTTATAACCATAGTTCATCCTAGTAATTATTAATGCATACATTTTTTTAATAAATATCAATACTTTTTCAATACACCCTCGATAACTAAGTGTTCCCAAATTGGCACGGCGCACAGTGGACCATTTGACGAGAAGGCGGTCAAAAATCTATAACTTTTGATTGGATTGGAATTTTGATATGCGGTTTTTTGTTTAATTCTCGACCGAAAATAATTTTTGCATAATTCTCGACCGAAAATAAAAAAAGTTACGGAGGGTTTAAAATACATTTTCATTTGTAGTTGAATTTTAGTACAAAAGTGAAGTGTTAAAAGGTAAAAAAAAAGGTTTTTTTTAATATAACGTCTTATTTTTTCAGTTAATTTTACAACTAATACTTTTTAACAATTTTTTAAGTTAATTTTTTCAGAAAACGCCAAACTTTGGCCCCCGTAAACTTTTTAGTCCCAATGTGCACAAAGGCCAAAGGTTGTTTTTTTTTTTTTTTGAAAGATCCCGAGTTAAAATATAATTTATTAAGCAGCGAACGTAAAAGTTACCTTATATTGGTTCAAGATAGAGAAGTTTCAATGAAAAACTCGTATGTTTTTGCTTTAGTTAAATTTTTTTTTTATTGTCTTTTTAAATATTTCTATGTCAATTTTTATGGTAAATTTATGAAATATAACAATTTTTATTGTAAATTTACAAAATATATAAATTTTTAAATCAAGAAAATTTTTTAACTGTATAAAAAAAGTGTAACTTATTGTTAGTGTAATGAAAAAGTACTTTAAATCAATCAATTTTAGTAAAAATTTCTTCTAAATAGCCTTGATTTTCATCTTCCAGAAGTTGTTTAGCTTCTTCGTCTAATTCAATAGAGGTAATTTTCCATTTTTGACGAATGTTGGACATATATGGATCTGAAGTGCACAACCAAATAGTGATAAGGTCTACATTAGTACAACATCTGGACATTTTCCTTTTGTTGTGCTCGCGAAGGAATCTGTAGTCTTTGTTCCTTTTTTCTTGTGCTTCTTCAGATAGATCTCCTATTGGTAGCATATTGTTTTGAATTATTTGTTCCCCATGGTACAAAATTTTATGAACTGTGGATGGCATATATCTCCAAGAGTATTTTATATTATAAAGTATAGCTGTTTTATTGACGTACTCTCCAAATTTTTTTGCATTTATCTTTCTGCTGCATGCTAGAACTTGTAATATGATTTTGAATCGTCTTATTAATTCATGATCTACACCTGTGATAGATGCTGCAGTTTCCGGATCGGAAAAAAATCTCCTTGCAGTATTTCCATCATTTGTGTTTCTTCCCCTTCTTTTGGTTGGTCGATTACGAGGCCTAGCTGTAGATATTTTTGTTGAATTTGTATTTTTTTTTTGCTTTCTTTTTTCTTCATTTTCTTTGTTTTTTCTCACTGTTTCGCCTAACGGACCAAATACCAAATCATAACCCAATTTAAGAATATGCTCCATGAAACGTATTCTAGCATGAAGAGGGGACATTCCTTAAAACAATCGTCTTCTGGTGGGGGTTGGCTTAATTGACTTGATGTCTTTTGGCGTATAATGCAGCTTGACGTTGACTTTGTTCCAGTTAAAGCTTGTGCAACTTTTCCATCAATCATTGTGAGACACATTTTAAAATGTACTTCAATGTCTTGGTCATCAAATTAAAAAATTTTTGGTTGAAGTTCCAATTACCATTACCAATTTTTTTAAATGATCAGTATCAAGCGTATTTAGCAATCGTTCTGCAGTATGTTCAAGGAGATCTTGCAATTTTATTTCTGCTGATGTTGAAGTGACACTAATAGCAGATTGTGAAGGTAAGCATTCTTTTTTGGCAGAAACTAAATCTCGATACTCTGGAAAAATCCCACAATTCTTTTCATTGGTTCGCTTCCGCAATTCCTTATATTGATTTTTGGTCAATTTCAAATCCAAAAATAGGGCGAACGCTTCTTCCGGCGTAAATTTCTTATCTTCAATTGGTGTAGGAATGCTTTTCAAAATCCTCTTTGTGCGCCTTGGGCTCGCTTCTACTAGTTTTTCAATTATTTCAATTTTATTTTTTTTATTTTGGGTTGGTTGAATTTGAATCCAACGAGAACTGAGAATGACAATACAAATTTCTTCTTCTACTACTTCACTGAATAGTCTCATTCAATCCTAACTGTGTTAATTGCGGTTTTGATTGAAGCAAATTTACAAAAATTGATTTTTTAACAAAATGAAATAACGCCCAAATAAAATAAAATAATCCCCAAAAGGCAAAAAAAGGAAATATTCCCACACAAAATTTCTTTGGGGGTTATTTCATTTGGGGATTATTTCATAATGAAATACTGCCCAAAAGTGGGAATGAAAAAACACCCAAAAAGTATGATATAAAATATAATCCCCAAATAATTTTTCGTAATTTTTTTGGCCGTTATTTCATTTTCTTGTTTGGGGGTTATTTCATTTGGGGGTTATTCCGTAGCGCCATATTGACATTCATATAATAAATTATTTTCATTAAGAGTTTCTTTACTCAGGTAATCGTTTATAACAACCTATTTAGTATTATCGTTTTGTTTTAATTTACACTTTGCTGACATTAGTATATCTCAGGATTTTTTAGAATCGAATTTAACAACAAGAGTGTGCTTCTTATTGGTTGTATCTGTTTTTTTTATTACATATACTTCCGCAACATCACATTTTTAGAAATTTACTCCCAGTTCTTCAGAAATATCATGCAAAGTATCAATAGCTATTGCATTATCGTTAACACTCACTCCTCTAATTAGGCAATTTTTCTTTACACGATCATCTTTTAACAATTTTTCAGATTCTTTTAATAATTTAACTTAATTTTTTAATAATCGGTTTTCTTTTTGAACTGCATCAATTTTCTTTTTATTCTCAGCCACCCCTCGTAGTATGTCATCATATTGTTTTGACATAAAAACCATTGTCTCCTTTAACTCAGACAGTTGCTCGAGTTTATTTGTTTTTAAACTCTTTCCTTTAACTCATACTCTCTGTCTGTCTGCCATGGATGGACCCCATTCCCCCTTATCCAATTGATCTGAAACTTGGCCCATAGACTTGTTGTGGCCAAAGATTAATTTTAAGATAGTCACACGCAGTCACGCACAGTCAAGGAGATATTCAAAACTCATATGTATAAGGAAAGAAAGAGTTTTAATAAAAACTTTGTTTTATGGGTTAGATTATAGTTAGCTACAAACTAGTTATATTTGATATATTATAGTTGGCTATAAGTTGACTTAATTAAAATAAAATAGTAGTTAGCTTACTATTAGTAAGCTTATAATACTCTTTACTTTAGTCCAAAGTGGAACCCCAAAAGAAATATATATGTAAAAATACAACAAAATTTACTATTAAGTTTATCAAATGGTTTACTTTACAAAATATTTGATTCTTTACATTTGTTATAAATAAATAGTGAAATATGAAGATATTGATAAAACGTAAAATTCAGGATTTAACATTTTTCTTTTTTCTTTTTAACACATTTAGCATGGATATGCCGTTTTTAATAACTCTTGGAGCATCTCTGATGTTCTCTTCCACCTTATTATATATTATATATTATATATTATATATTATATATTATATATTATATATTATATATTATATATTATATATTATATATTATATATTATATATTATATATTATATATTATATATTATATATTATATATTATATATTATATATTATATATTATATATTATATATTATATATTATATATTATATATTATATATTATATATTATATATTATATATTATATATTATATATTATATATTATATATTATATATTATATATTATATATTATATATTATATATTATATATTATATATTATATATTATATATTATATATTATATATTATATATTATATATTATATATTATATATTATATATTATATATTATATATTATATATTATATATTATATATTATATATTATATATTATATATTATATATTATATATTATATATTATATATTATATATTATATATTATATATTATATATTATATATTATATATTATATATTATATATTATATATTATATATTATATATTATATATTATATATTATATATTATATATTATATATTATATATTATATATTATATATTATATATTATATATTATATATTATATATTATATATTATATATTATATATTATATATTATATATTATATATTATATATTATATATTATATATTATATATTATATATTATATATTATATATTATATATTATATATTATATATTATATATTATATATTATATATTATATATTATATATTATATATTATATATTATATATTATATATTATATATTATATATTATATATTATATATTATATATTATATATTATATATTATATATTATATATTATATATTATATATTATATATTATATATTATATATTATATATTATATATTATATATTATATATTATATATTATATATTATATATTATATATTATATATTATATATTATATATTATATATTATATATTATATATTATATATTATATATTATATATTATATATTATATATTATATATTATATATTATATATTATATATTATATATTATATATTATATATTATATATTATATATTATATATTATATATTATATATTATATATTATATATTATATATTATATATTATATATTATATATTATATATTATATATTATATATTATATATTATATATTATATATTATATATTATATATTATATATTATATATTATATATTATATATTATATATTATATATTATATATTATATATTATATATTATATATTATATATTATATATTATATATTATATATTATATATTATATATTATATATTATATATTATATATTATATATTATATATTATATATTATATATTATATATTATATATTATATATTATATATTATATATTATATATTATATATTATATATTATATATTATATATTATATATTATATATTATATATTATATATTATATATTATATATTATATATTATATATTATATATTATATATTATATATTATATATTATATATTATATATTATATATTATATATTATATATTATATATTATATATTATATATTATATATTATATATTATATATTATATATTATATATTATATATTATATATTATATATTATATATTATATATTATATATTATATATTATATATTATATATTATATATTATATATTATATATTATATATTATATATTATATATTATATATTATATATTATATATTATATATTATATATTATATATTATATATTATATATTATATATTATATATTATATATTATATATTATATATTATATATTATATATTATATATTATATATTATATATTATATATTATATATTATATATTATATATTATATATTATATATTATATATTATATATTATATATTATATATTATATATTATATATTATATATTATATATTATATATTATATATTATATATTATATATTATATATTATATATTATATATTATATATTATATATTATATATTATATATTATATATTATATATTATATATTATATATTATATATTATATATTATATATTATATATTATATATTATATATTATATATTATATATTATATATTATATATTATATATTATATATTATATATTATATATTATATATTATATATTATATATTATATATTATATATTATATATTATATATTATATATTATATATTATATATTATATATTATATATTATATATTATATATTATATATTATATATTATATATTATATATTATATATTATATATTATATGTTATATATTATATATTATATATTATATATTATATATTATATATTATATATTATATATTATATATTATATATTATATATTATATATTATATATTATATATTATATATTATATATTATATATTATATATTATATATTATATATTATATATTATATATTATATATTATATATTATATATTATATATTATATATTATATATTATATATTATATATTATATATTATATGTTATATATTATATATTATATATTGTATATTATATATTATATATTATATATTATATATTATATGTTATATATTATATATTACATATTATATATTATATATTATATATTATATATTATATATTATATATTATATATTATATATTATATATTATATATTATATATTGTATATTATATATTATATATTATATATTATATATTATATATTATATATTATATATTATATATTATATATTGTATATTATATATTATATATTATATATTATATATTATATATTATATATTATATATTTTATATCATATGTTTATATTATATATTAAATATATTAAATTGAAATTAAATAATTGCTCTTGCATTTCCATGCTACACGAATTTAAGTTTAATTTTATTTTAACGTAACTACCCAGCAAAGCTTTCCATTACATGTAATGAGCTTTAGAATAAGAAATCAAAAGTGTTCAGTAGTTACCTTTCCATTACGAAACCCATTATTTTAACAAGGGGGTGTCATTGGAGGAAAGGCCTTACTGGCACCTTACTAGGTACTGATACAAATAACTAGTTACTTCATAGGTAACATGAAGGGTTTTAAGTAATTTGTTACATTTAGGAGGACAGTAAATTTCTATAAAAACCACACATTGACACCGCACAATCTGTTGTAAATAATGTAATGTAAAATTTAAGAGTTTTTGCTGTTTTTTGTCCAATGATGACTATCGCCGCGATATAGTTTGTTTAATTAACTTTAACACATTATTTACAGTTGTTATTACCAGTAAGTATTAACATAACTATTATCTTACATTTCCTTAGTCCTTACATTTAGCTTGAAATAATTCAAAAGGTATGGGGTTAACATTACCATGTAATGCAAACGGTAAAAACTAATCATTACTAAGGTTTTGCTAAGTTAGAACTTCTTCCTAGTTTTTATTTCTAAAATACTCTTCGGCCAGTTCTTTATAACTGAAGCTCTCCATATTTTGCTGAATATTTTTATTTGCGACTGTCATTGCTGAAATATATTAGAGCAATTGAGTTTGTATTCAAATGTCGCTTTCGAATAAGCCTTCTCATAAGCCATCATGCTATGTTTCTAGGTAAGAACAAATAATGACTATTATAAGCTCTAAAATACCTAAAGCACAAATACATTGTATACGAGTACTTATAGGGCTGTTTAAATTTTCGTAATTTGAATTTTTTAGAGTAATTTCATTGAAATGAAAATAGTGTTCTACCCACGGGTCGTCACGGGTATAAAAGTATTTATAGGGTTAAAGAGGGCACTTTCACCTTTCTCCGGGGGTGAGAAAAATATAGTAGTTTCATAAATATTTCATAATGGCCCTAATATTTAACTGTAGAGCTGTGACCACTTACAACAACTAAAGACTATGACCAACATTATAAAAAACACCTCAGGTCATTATCGATGATAGCTTGCGAGTAGTAACCATTAATTTTTTATAAAAAACAAAAAAAAATCACCTTTTTCTGAAATTAAAAAAACAGTTGAGTTTGACAGCATGCCACGCCCACAATTAGCAATAGCTTAACCTAAGTTTTTGGCTACCTTAATCTGGATAAATTACCTACAAAAGGGCGTTAAAATTTTAAAAATCGGTGACAAAAAAAAATTAGACTTTTGGCCAATGAAATCAAAATCTCAGCCACAGTGCATTGTACGTCTGTTTATCATGTCAATCACGATTAAACTCCTTGGGTCATTTCACTGGGCACACCCTTTACCTCTCCAAAATCAATAACATTAGGTATTTTTCGGCGATCTGTTGGCCAGTAAGTTGGCTGTCCACTTGAAACAACATTCAAACGTATTTCGGAAATTGTGTCATCGTGTGATGATGCGAGATCCCCAGAACGTGTGATTAGCATTGTAGTAACCGGCGGCCAAAAGGCGTGGGCCTAGAGAATTAAAAAATGTACTATATTGATTTTCTGTAATAAGATACCTGGGAGGAGAGTAAATTGATGAAATCACCAAGTTTTTATGACAACTTTCAGTTGTTGAAGGTAGCCTTCATAATGATCACCCATTAAGTAGCGTTTTAATCGCGATTTTATTAGTATAGCCGAGCCAACACAAGCTCTACCTTGGTGGTCCTTTGCGTTGTGTGGAGTATATCCGTTGATTTTAAAAAAGCTTCCAGCCGTCTAATGCGTTGCAGAGATAAGCATAACATAAATCCGTTTATTCATCATAAAGTATTCGAGTTCGTTTTTATGTTGGCGAATGCAGTTGCGTTCCAGAAACAGATTTTTAAGTTCATGGTTTGTTTAGTGCAGCGTGTAATAATTTATACTGTATTTTCAAAATTTCATGCATCATGCAGGTCATGTTGGTTGTTAGTGTTTGTATTAAATTTTCTGTTGAAGCCTCAATTCGATCAAAATTTAAACCAGTATTTTCCTAAAGCAGAATGGTTATTACTTTCTCAGATTTGCTTTCTTTTCCCAGGTTTAAAAAACATACATATTTTCCAAGAAAATATATAATAAATTAAAAATTTGATGTGTTATGATAATTTTGCTGACAGATTCAGATTTATCACTAAATAGTAAATTATGAGCTACTTAAAAATATATTAACTTGCTGCATAGGTATAAAACAAAATTAAGTTTTGTGCAATTTTTTTAAAAATTTTACGTTACTTAGGGCGGATGAGCCCGATCGCACTAATTTCTAGGCGAGTTACGATCCAAATGTCATAAAATATTTTGGCCCATATAGCCAAGGGGCACCCTAATCCTCACTATCTCAAACTTAAAACGAAAAAAAAAACTTCAAAATCAATGCAAAATAGCATAAATAACGAGATGAATGTTTTAAGTACCAAATGCAATGTACAAATATTTTCCCAAAATAATCGCTTTAATCTAAACGATCCAAATAGAAATTGGTTATACAGGGTTGTCTACGTATAAAATTATGTACAATTACAAACCCTCGCCGTGTTAAACGTTTTAACTGCGACAGTATTTTCGCACTCAATTACTTACATTAGCGCTAACAACTGGATTTGTCGTTCCATTAAAGTTTTATTTCCGCAATAGAGGGATTAAGGCATTTAGTATCATTTCGTAGTTTTCCCATTCAACATTCGTACTTTAAGTGAATATACGAGTAAGAGCGAGAGTTCAGAGTATTTATACCGTTATAAATAAATGAATGGTGATTCCATAGAAAAGTCTTTGTCAATAAGGATGAAACTGATGAGATGAGTGAAATAAAAGGCCCACCCTTAATGTTTAGCCTTTTTAGATAATAAAAAGCAATTTGCCACCCTTTTGCCCTCACACTGTAGAAATTTTCGTTCTTTATTTCTAAGGCAAAGAATGACAATGATGACAATGGTACGCAACTATTTTAAAAAGTCCTTTTTAGTAAGCATAAATGACATTGTTGTTGTTGTTGCGTTTGTGAGTTAGAGAATATATAAAGAGTATGGGAACAAATGACTCGAGACAGCTTAGCACTCACCCAGAGCAAACAACCATTCATTTATTTTTTCGTGTGTTTTTTTTTTACTTAATAATGTCCGTTCCGATAATGTCACCAAGTGAATGGTATTATTTGCAACATATGGCTTTTTTTGAAAATCAAATCATTTCGTTGACTACTTTTCTGGCTTTTTCCTTTAGTTTGTTTTACTCTGACAGTGGTTTGTAGGTTTTGTGAAATTTAAAACTGCCAAATATGTTCTTGGTCAAACTCCTAGTTTTATATAAGAGCTGCTAAGAATTTTATACCCAAATTAAAACAATTACCTGAATACATTTTATTTAATCGAAGAAAATATTTTGTAAAAAGTAACACTACCGACTCACTAACTGAGTTACTGATATATAACTCTGTATGATTAATATTTAATATAATTAAATTATCACTTTGAGTTTTCATAAAAAATAACCTATTCTTATATAACTAAAATTTTTTATTAAATGTAAATTTTCTTAAAAAACTAAATTTTCTCAAAAAAGTAAATTTTCTTAAAAAGTACATTATGTTCAACAAGTAAGAAAATTATAGTCGGTCTAGACCGACTATATGATACCCTATACCATGGTTTAGAGACCCTATCTTTCGGTCCAACTACTTCGATATAGAAAATAAGCATAAACCAAATTTGAGTGCGATTTTTATTAACTTTTTTGGCTGCAGATATGAAAAAGTTCATATCGGATGCTATATCTATAAAGGGACTAGGTCCAAAAATGGACCGATCCTGATCATGTTTGGTAAAGTCTCTTGTATTTTGCAAAAATATGTACAAACAAAATTTGAGAAGAATCAGTGCAATATTTTTGTTTTTTAATAGATTTAAGTGAAGATCGGGAAGCAGCTCTATATGGGGTCAAAGGGATCATTTTTGGACTACTCATTAGTGGATTTAATGAACGCATACAAACCCAATTTGAGTAAGATCTATATGACAATTTGGATCTTATGGCAATTTATGTCGATTTCATATGGGTAATTTGTATGGGGGCTAGGTCTGAACATGGACCGATTCTCACCAATTTCAATAGCGTTCATCCCATGGCCGATAAAAGCTTATATACCAAATTTCATCAAAATATATTCATATTTGCGACCTGCAGTTTGATTACAAGCTTTACATGGACACACAGACGGACGGACGGACGGACGGACGGACGGACGGACGGACATTGTTAAATCAACTCAGAAAGTGATTCTGATTCGATCGGTATAATTAAAGATGGGTCTAGGTCAAATATTTTTGGTTGTTACAAACAGCAGCACAAAGTCATTATACCCAAACCACATAGTGGTATAGGGTATAAAAAGTACCTTTGTTTAAGCACTTTCATTTTTTCAACTACTAACTTAGTTACCTTACAACTACTAAATAGCATTATTAGTCCATAATGACTAAAATCTTTGTTAATTCTTTAAATGTTGTTGTCTAGTTCTTGAAAGTTTAAGTTTTCGGCATAAGTTACTTAAATATTCTATAAAGAACCTGAAAGACTTATTTTTGGTGTTAAAATTAACTACTTAGTTAAGACTTTAAGTTAGTTAGTTGTCTTTATGAACTTAAGTGAAAAGTTTTGCCTAAAAGAAACTTAAAAATACAAGGGCAGGCTCCATAGTCATTACAAAAGAAAATCACTTAATCAATAAGCCTTTTTTAAGAAAAACGATTTATTAAATTCTTCAAAATGTGGGGTTGCAGCCAAACATCTTTCCGATATGCATTTATTTAGATTTGGAACAAGAATTAGTAAAGAAGTTCTAATATAAGAGACAATGGTGGATGAAGGAAGCATTCGAAATACAATTATGGAATTTCGGCATGGAAACTACGCACGTGTGTACAAGGTTTAAAATTTTTTGGAATTTTTGCAAATACTAAAACTTTCAAATGCAGAATATTGTAGGGCATGCAAGGTTATATTTTATTACAAATTAGTTTTTTTTTTCATTTTCTTATATTTTCTTAAACACAAAATCGTGTCCCATTATATTGTCATGAAAATTTGGCGATTTCTCGATTTTGTCGTACTTTTCAGAAATTTTTTGTTGTACTTTTTTCTAATGCAGTTTCTTATATTTCCTTTAATGACAAATTTTCCATTGCAGTTTTATTACACATGCTGGAATATATCGCTTTTTTTTAAATTCTGTTAACATTCAGTCATAAACACTTTTTGCTATTATTTTATTATGTATAGGTATGTATATTCGTATATTTGTACAAAAGTTATAAAAAATTATTTTTTAAAAAAATAAATAATATAACATTTTGAAGAGTACTGGAAAACATTTTGGATAAGTGAGGTTTTTTTTTTCAAATTTACTTAAAAAAATACTGCCCAAAAGGTTTCGGTCAGAGACATTGTGCATTGTCTTGGTCAAGGAGCACATTTGTTGCCCAAATAAAGTCGTTTTTTCTTCGAATTGTCATTAGAAAGGGCCAGTACGTTGTATTTGTATTCACCGTTGATTATGTTTCCCTTTACAAGCTTACCAAACAATTTTCGAAATTGCAAACAAACAATTGTTAGTAAATATAAGGCCAATTTATTTCTCAGGATGAGATATGTGTCATCTCAACTATCTGGCAATACAAACATTTCTTTAGTAGTCACATCATTATGATGCCCCGAACGATGTGCATCACATGTGAATGTATTCTGTATTGAGTTTCTGCAAATGCTAATTAGATAATATTGATTTTTAATATAGAGCTTATAGAGCTTTTCTTCGGTATTCGGCGCAGTAAGAAAGTGCTTATAAAACGCACATTTTCAATATGGCAGAATGACCATATGTTCTTTCTGTGAAAAGCTAAGGTGGGGTGCCACCAACCGACCACTTTCCACCACGATTAAATTTAAACTCATTCTCACGAATGTAACTCATCTTAAACCCTGGCGCACATCTGCACCACGAACTTCATCCAAATCGACTTTGATTTCTTTAAGTATTTTGGCGCCCAATATAATTCAATATTGAATAATTAATTAGTTAAACCTTGTAGATTAGTACTTGAAAGGTGTTACTCAGTTGGAAATTCATTCAGCAAGCTATAAATGAATTGAACAAAATTCAGTAGTTCAATTTAAGGCAGGCAAAAATCTTTAAATGATTTTTAAGCAAATATTTCTGATCTTTCCCACTGGAGTAGTAACCACTAACAAACTATTAGATAGCAGCCAAATTGGATTCACCAAAGGTAAATCAACAATCGACAGTCTACTTTACGCTGACCACCAAATTGTTGAACCGCTTTCCTTACGTAAACATATCATAATAATATTTTTCCAAAAAGCGTTCGACAGAATTGGGCAACATTCTATAATCGCCCAACTAATGGCCTGGAAATGCGGACCAAAAATAATTAATTACGTAACAAATTTCACGATTAACCGGAAATTTATAGTAAGAGTTGGATCTCATCATTCCAACGTCTCTATAATGGGATCCCAATGGTCACCGCTCTCTGTTATCCTATTCATAATAGCGTACAACAGATTATGCCATGCGATTTCACTGCATCGCGAAATTGATTTTACATCATATGCAGATGACTTGAATCTAATTGTTAAATCCAACAATACAAAAAACCCAGTTATAAACATGAACCCCCTATTTAAGGACATTCTAGAATGGGGAAAGTACTCCGGGGCCATTCTGCACTATCATATCTAACGAAATTCAGCTAATTGAAGCCACAAACCTACGCCTATTAGGTCTCTATATTAACAGAAGATACAACTGGAATGACCAAATTAATCACTTAATAAAATCCCTCAACCAACAAATAAATATAATAAAATGCCTCTCCAGCCATAAGTTCAACTGTAACACTCACATTCTTATTCAAATCACCAAAGACCTCATTCTATCTAAAGTTAACTATGGTCTACCTATAAATGGATATGCTCCCAAATCGCATCTTGGTAATCTAAGTAAACTTCTCTATTAGATTTTCATTAGAAGCGTTTCGTACTACCCGCACAAAAACCTTTTTGCCGAGGCTAATATTCTCCCATTTTAAATCCAAAGAGACATCCTCACAACACAACGATATCAATCCTTTCAAGAAAAAACCACTCCTCTACAATAAATTATAATGAAAATTAAAAAATCAAAAAAATTCCAAGAATCCCATCCACTATATACAAAATAAAACAAAATTACTACGAACTCAACATACCAATCAGAGCACAGCTCTCTAAAGACAAACATATCCCCCCATGGCACCTCGAAAATAACAGCATCGATGTATCTCTACATGCATATACTAAAAACAATCACAACCCACATCAATTCTACTCCCTTTTCAAAAACATACAAAATCAACTGAAAAATTATAAATTTTTATACACTGATGGTTCGAAAACCGATAAAAATGTCGGTTTCAGTGTTACAACAGAAAACACCACTATCAGCATTGGAAACTTACCACAACACAGCTCTATACTCACAGCAGAATTAATTGCCATCACGGAAGCAATTGATTACACTGTTACACAGTGTGCACAGACTCGCTCTCATCAGTTAAATCAATACTAAACACTTCCAACAACAACACTTACGCTAACAAAATTCGAAATACCATAATCAAACGTCACCCGACCATAATACTCATATGGGTCCCCAGCCACTGCAACATTTCGGGTAATGAATATGCTGACAGTGTAGCCAAAGACACTATCAAAGCTCCATTAATCACAACGGAAAATTACAATCCAAAAGATATATTTAGATACATAAGAACCCACTACAAAGACAAAGATAACACCTATCAAACGACATCAGATTGGTATAAGAAAGTAAATAACAACAACTACGGAATCATCAACAACATAAACAAAAATATAGGAACAAATAGATTAGATCTCATCAAAATTATAAGGCTCCGGCTTGGTCATATAAAAATCACGCATGGCTGCTTATTGCAACTCTCTATTATATACTCTTGTAATTGTATTATTTCTTACCCAGCTAACCCAACACATCTCCTTTCAGATTGCTCTCTATTCCACACCGAAAGGACCCAATATTTCGAACACAATGATCCGATAAAAATATAACAATAATAATTAAGTATTTAAAATCTACTAAGTTATATAATTCCATTTAAGCAATTAAAATTTAAATCAATTAATATGTACATTAATGCACTCTAGAGCTGAAGGCCCTAGTTGCTATTGCTCCTTTTGAGTAGCCTATAATTTCAACTATATGTTATCTATGAATAAATAAATAAAATTTTCCACTGGAGTAAAAAGTTTAAGTTACAGAACTTTTTCCCGAACTTGTTTGGGATACTTTTTGGTAGCTCGGATCTGAGATAAATCTCGACACATTAGCGTACAACATAAAGACTTTGGGACTCTAAAACTTATTACAGCTACGGTGAACTTGGCATGAAATTTTACTGAAAGTGGTAAATATTACATATTAAAAAAATTCCTTGTAAGTTAACTAAATTTCCTGGATTTTAAGGACTTATTTGCAAAAAAAACACTGTGCAATTGTTGTATTCTGCATCTTTTCGCTGTATCCTCAGCATAATTTGTTACATAAGTTTTTTTTGGGATGTGGTGTTATCCACATGAATATTGCAGTAAGTAAATCTGAACTCTATTCTTTCGCATACAGCAACAACAATACGGAATACTGTAGTGTGAATTACACTTGTCTCTGTTTACCCATAATGTGTGTGTGTGTTTGGTGTGTACTTAAAGTGTAGTGTAGTTTTTATATTTTGTGGCCTTTAATAGATAAAAATTTGAAAAGTACTCGTAAATATTTTCATTTCATGTGGAAAATTTGTACATCTACTTTTTTATTTATGCAGTTTTTTTATTGTTTCTGTTGTTGCTGCGAGATGTGCAATATTATGAATTTAGACAAATATTATGATTTCAATTTTATGCATCTATACAGACAGACAGTCACACATATAGAGATAGTCGTGTTCGTGCCCGTCACATTTTCTTATCCTTGATGATGTTTTCAAAATGTCCATTTATAGTTTCATTTATGACAACATGCACGTCTTTGGTTTATGTCTGTTTGTCATTGTGATTGCAAACATGTTTCTACGAAACTCGTGCACCCATACCAACAAAAAGTAAATCATGTATGAAGTTAGAGGAAGAAGACTAAGAAGAAGTATAAAATTATGGTCACGCTATAATTTGCACGTCATGGGATTTTCTATTTTTTTTATTATCATCTTATTGCTTTCAATGCTCCTTTTCATGTTTTAATTTAGAGATCCTTTTCTGAGCTTTACTTTCTTTTTTATGCCAACTAAAAAACTTTGCTGAATTGTCAGCTTGATTTTGTAGGATTTTTATCCTCGTTTTCTTTTCTTTTGTTGAAAACGTGCTTGTGAAAATGTTGCACTTTTAGTTTTGGTTGTCTTTTTTTTGGCGTTTCAAAAGTAAAAATTTCAGCAACATAAAAAATGTGTTTCATATGATATTGCACTTTTGAAATGTTTTCGATGTTTCTTTTTTTCACTTGTTAGCAGAAGTTGTTGTTATGGGAAACATTTGATACGTGTTCATGGATTAAGTGAATTGTTAGAAGATAATAGCAAATTTTCATAAAACTCAATGTTGCATTTAGCAATTGCAGAGACATTTACAAGGAAATTATTTTTTTATCGAAAAATTATTTCTCTCGAAATATTATTGTTAGAATTATTTAAACTAAATAAAAAATAAAATTCAATAAAGAAATTAAAACTATTTATTTCAAAATAAACTATCGATTGAAAAGAATATCTTGAGACAAATTTGAATGAAAATAATTTGAATGACCGATGAAATAAAATATAAAAAGTAAAGTAACTATAAACAGTTGTTTAAGTACAAGTATTTATAAAAAGATTTCAACATTCCCTGCGACTTATTTTGTTTTGTAGTAAGGTTCAAACCGAACTGTTTTCTTTTTAAACCGTTCGGAACAACGCAATTGTAAATTGATTTCTGGCATCTCCACACCACAAGCATGCTAATTGTTTTATGCGAAAAACCACTTCAATCTGAGCCGGGTAATGATACTTCTGAATTCTGTACCGGATTGTTGATTGTAGGGTCTGGATTTCTTTGATCGAGAATGTTACAGTTCTGTTCAAGGTCTATATCGATATCACCATTATCGTTTATATTTGATGGTTGGAATTGGCTTGATGTAGAGATCTCCGTTTTAAGTCGTAGCTGGTTTTGATTTCTTCGTATAATTCTATGTCCGGTGTCAATTTTATACATTAAACGACCATCTACCTGTTTGATTACTCCGCTAACCCATTTTTTGCTTCCAATATAGTTTCAAGCGAGTACATGCTGACCAACTATAAACTTGTTGTGCTCTTCCTTTTGTGGTCTAGATGGAAATAATGCAGATAAAATTGTTCGAGGTTGCCGACCATGTATGATTTCAGAAGCAGATTTTCCTGTCAATGGGTTTGGTGTTACTCTAAAAGTGGTTAAGTATCCTGTATAATTTGTTTAAAAAATCTTTAAATGTTCTTACCGTCCTTTCAGCTAACCCATTGGATGCTGGGTGGAAATGTGCAATTGTGAGATGTTCAATGGAGTTTAGCTTGCAAAAAACCTGGAATTCCGTTGAATTAAATTGAGCTCCATTATCACTGACGATTGTGCCCGGAAGCCCCTCCATGGAGAAAAAAGGACCAGCAAAATCAATATGGATCCTTTCCCATGGTTGTTTAGCTTCCGGTCGTGTCAAGAAAATACGTTTAGGACTCCTAGCAGTTTCTTTGCATACCGAGCATGTACTGCATAGCTTCTCGATCGCTTCGTCTATCTTTGGAAACCATACGTACCGACGCGCCATTTGTTTCATCCTACTTATTTCCCAGTGACCTTCATGAAGCATTTGTAATACTTTTTCCCGAATTTTGAACGGTATAACGACCCGTGTGTATTCGATGTGGAAAGAAAAACTCCGCTATGGAATGATAAGGAGAGTTTTCGATTGAAATATGGTATTAAATCATCTTCAGCTTTTGGTATATAAACTGGCCATTCATTAACAACATTCCGAATTACCACTTTAAGAATGTTATCTTGAGTTGTGTGCTCAGCAACAGTTGTGTGCTCAGTTGACTGGAAATTCAATGACGGTTGCTTGATACGTGTCTTCAATATTGAGCATATGCGGTTCCTTCTTATCGAATTCGCGATCTTCTCCAATTGTAAGTCTAGAAAGTACATCAGCGTTAGCGTGCTTCGTGGTATTTTTATATTTTATCATATAATCATAAAATTGAAGAATAATGGCCCACCGCAGCAACCGATGTAGGGTCATGACTGGTAGCTTCTTGTATGGATGAAATAATGTCGTAAGAGCTTGGTGGTCAGTTACCAGTTCGAAATGTCTTCCAAAAAGATATTGGTGAAAACGTGTTACTCCAAAGATGATCGATAGAGCTTCCTTTTCAATTTGCGAATAATTTACTTGACTTTCGGTAAGAGTTTTTGAAACGAATGCGATTGGCTTTTCGGAGCCATCAGGGTAGCGATGGGACAACACTGCTCCAATACCAAGCTCAGAAGTATCAGTTGCTGAGATGATTGGAAATTTGTCATTATAATGTACAAGACGTACTACCTGTACAATGGCATCGTTCAGGGATTGAAAGGCTTTTTCTTGTTGATCACCCCAATCGAAGTTAGCATTGGTTCTTCTTAGTTGATTAAGAGCTGTAGCTTTTTCTGAAATGTTTGGTATGAACTTGTTGTAATAGTTCAACTTAACAATAAAAGCTTCAACCTCTTTGATATTTTGCGGTCGGGCATTTAATTTATTGCATCTATTCGTTTTTCCGATGGCATAATTCCTTTTGCGTCAACAATATGTCCGACATATTCGTAACGTTTTTTTCGCAAAGAAGCATTTTTTCTTAATGCATCTAAGTCCATGTTGTTTATGATTTTGGAAAATTTTGGTAACATTTTGAAAAGGAATATTAATTTCAAAATTCAACTTCCGGAACCAGTCCAAACCAAGGATGTTTGATGCTCTTTCGCTTTCAACGATTAGCAGCGGTAAGCTTTGTGTGTTACCATTCCATAAGACATCGACATTGGTGATTATTTTAATGGAAGTAAGTTTCCACCAGACATTCTTAATACTTTATCAGTGGTCATGCATTCTGGTTGCCCCAGATGCTGGTATCCTGAAAGTCCAACAAGCGAGCATGTTGCACCTGTATCGACTTGGAAACTTAAGATCTGTTTGTTGATTTGCATGTCGACGAAGATTTTCTGCGCTTTGTTGACAGTGCTCGACGACTGCTTCACATTTTCAAAAAATCGTCCAACGACTTCTGCCAGATCAATTTGTTTTGTTACGCATTAGAAGTTGCTTTAGTGTTTGGTTTGATTTGTGAGCTATTGTTGCTTCTTCATCGTTGAACATGTATTTCATTGTTTTTGTTTCTGTTAATTTGGGAATGTAAGGTACACTGTAAAAAGTTTTTTTCTTGTTTTTCTTCTGTATGTTTCGTCTTTTCACCATTTAAATTTTTGTTAATTAAATTGTTGATTAAGGATGATGGGTAGTTATTCCTGGTTAATATTTTTCTTATTTTGCCAGGCTGTCTTTTTGAAACCGTTTATTGCTGATGTTTAATATACATATTTTTTTTCAATAAAACTTGTCACTGTATTAATTATTATTTTCATGGGTTGCGTGGAAAGGTTAAAATCTTTTTAAAACTTAAGTTTTTAATATATTTCTTCATCTGCTTAATATTTAAATGATATAGGAACATATTGCTTCACAATGAATAACCAAATATAAAAATATTGGCTTCCATTAAAAAAACGACAGCCAAGGAAACAATTTATATAAAAAAGTAAAGGTTAATACTAGAAAAAAATCGAGAAACATGTATTATGAAACCTCAAAACTATTCGAGGGGTACTGTTTTGTTTAATAATGACGTTGTTGGGATATATTGTTATACCAGGAAGCACTATAAATATGTTAATGCTGCAGTAAGGTATTCCACGAAGCATATCAAAAAAGTGTTCATACGAATGAACGTCAAAATCGTATTCACACAGGTGGATATTGTTTTTATTTAGAAATTAAGTTCAAGATAATAAAACTTTAAATATTGTGTGAGTATGCAGGATACCATCGCAAGTACACAAACGACGATGAGAAGGGGAAGTACAAAAACATGCACAATAGAATGGAGTTACATACCACTTGCTCAAAATGTTTTTGGATTTCTCTACAAATAGGTGTGAAAATATAATATGTACATACAAATTTTAAGCATGGTCCTCATATTTACTAAACCCTATTAATAATTACATTCTTTTTTAAATTTTAAAAATTTTGAATTTTATTAAATCAATTCAATTAAAAAAAAATACCGATCATATTCATGTTCAGTAAAGTAGTTGTTATGTTATTCTAATGAACTAAATATATCATATGTGTATAATAATCATTAACTCTAATACAATAAGTTAAAGAGGAGGTTGATTTTATAAAAAAATAAACAAATATTGAAAATTTATATTTTTTTGTTTAAATATTCAGTGGCTGACGGTACCCTGATTACATGAACATATATAATATATGGCCGAAATTAAATTTAGAAGAAAAAAACTCCCATTAATCGCACAGTTGGTTGAACCATATGCAAAAAAAAAGTCTGTGAGTCCGATCACAGGAGAGATGTGTAAACATCTAGTAATTAAAGATTTTTTTATGGCACTTTTTTAAAATCAAACAGAAAGCTTCATCTATGTATCACTTATAGCAATAAACTACAGTGGCTCTGCTGATATAAACATGTTTATTGTTATTTATTATTTCGATTGGTTAATTTTTCATTTTTTATTTTTCATTTTTTGTTTTTGATTTTTAATTTTTCATTCTTTATTTTTCATTTTTTTTTTCATTTTTCATTTTTTATTTTTCATTTTTCGTTTTTCATTTTTTATTTTTCATTTTTTATTCTTCATTTTTTATTTATCATTTTTCAGTTTTTATTTTTCATTTTTTATTTTTCATTTTTCATTTTTTAATTTTTCATTTTTTATTTTTCATTTCTTATTTTTCATTTTTTATTATTCATTTTTAATTTTTAATTTTCCGTTTTTAATTTTTAATTTTTCATTTTTTATTTTTAATTTTTTGTTTTTTATTTTGCATTTTTTATTTTTCATTTTACATTTTCAATTTTAAAATTTTTATTTATCGTTTTTAATTTTTAATATTCCATTTTTTATTTTTCTTTTTTTTTCAACAGCGACAAAAGGGTTATTACATATTATAATTTTTTCACCGATACAATCGTAACTCACACCGATTTTGCTTTCTGTCTTATATCCTACTCTGTTTTTGTGATTGTATTGTGAAATAGATTTTTACCCGCCCGCGCGTATAGATGTTTACACATCAAAAAGCGATTAGTTCAGGTCAGCCGTAATTTTAATTCTTTATTGTGGATGAATCATAAATACACTATTTTGGAAAAGAAGAACTTGTCAGATTTGACTTTAACATACTTTCTGAATTGGCCAATTGTATGATCTACATCCATGTATTTTTTAAACCATCTACGAGTAGAATAAATAATAATACGTACGTATACGTTATTCGTACTGATAATATTACGTACACTCATTCGTATAGAGCACAATTTTACCATATTGTTTTGTTAAACACATAATGGTAATATTGACTATGTGTAGATTTGTGTGTGTGTTTGTATGCGTTTTATTGTTAGTACACTGGCATAGAGCTTAGCAAGCATCTATTTATTCAGCCAAATATTCATCCATCTATAATTCAACCAACCATTGAACGGTTTTCACTCCGACTTCTTCATCTACTATTCTTTCGTTATTTTTTTTTTTTTCATTTTGTTTTTGCATGACTTTACCATTCACTTATTCACTCACCCATGCGAATATTTCAAGCATTCAAAGCTTTTGTACAATAGACTCACTTAAGAAAAGAAATAACATTTTAATGGAAAAAAATCATAAAAGTAAAACTAAAAATAAAAATAAACAGGCTAAAGCAACTGTATGAATATGAATGGATTCGTTTTTAAAATCTGTATACCCAAGTTTGTTGTAGATTTCGGGGAATATTGAACAGTAGTAATAGCAAAAACAAAAACAAAATATATAGAAGGTAAATCAATGGAAATTGTTTATGTGAAATGTACGTTAATTCTTTATTTTTATATATATGCACACTACTGGGCTAAGGGGCTATTTCCAGTTAGAGATTTGATAAGTAACACAGTAAGTTAATGTCATGATTTGGCAAAAATAAAGCATTTGGTTTTTTTATCCCATTCGAAAACGAGTAAAATCAAGTGAAATTCCATTTCATAAGATGACGTTCAATCGTTAGACCGCGTTCCACTTTTATTCTCAGTATAATTCTTTACTTGTCATATTGACAAAATTTTAACTACAGAAAAAAGTAAAAATTAACGGTTTGTCGTTTGTTTTGTTATTTTTTGTTCTTTATTTTTTTCTTAGTACATCAACAATCATATTCATATACTTATCCTGTATTGAAATAAAATTGTATTAAAAAAAGCCTTTTTTCTATGAAAAAAAAATAAATGAATTAAAAATACTTTGCAGAAATGAAAAAAAAAATCAAAACGGAAAATATAGTTAAAAAACGTTTATGTAGTCCAATTTTAAGTTACTGAAATAAAGAAGCGACACCGAAAAATATTATTTTAAATTCTTATTGAAGAAGTTAAAAAAAATATTTCTTCGGTAAACAATTAAATTTTCAATTGTGTTTAACTGTACTGAAAACTATTTGATTTAACTACAAACTGGTAACCTAAAAATATCGTGAATGTATAGTGGCACTTGTTCCAGAACTAGTTCTATAACAACCCGTTCTGCATAAGAGGTACCAGAAATTATTCCACTTTACTTAATTAATATGTATCACTTAATTCTAAACTAGACCTAGAAAAAATAAGCGAACAAGAATATCGAACGAGCAGCAGATGTAATGAAGCCTATGTCTAAAAATGGTCCTACATGATTTCTTTTTGGAGTGTAATAAACATACATACACCAAATTTGACTGCTAACTGCATGATAATCTGGATCTTACGGCAACTTAAGTTGATCTCATAGAGGTTATTTGGAAGAACAAAAGCTTATAATATTAAAGCTTGTAATATTTGTCTGAATGGCTTAAACATTTAGATGAGTCATCTAAGGATATAGTCAGTTACAATTGCTGAAAAAAATTTTTTTTTAATTTTTGTTTTTTTTTTTCATTACTGATCTTTTTCGAGTAGTAGTTCGCCCATCCCACACCTTTCATCTGAATGCTCCAATATTTTTGGAAAATAATCTGCTGATATGAGGGACTACAACATGTATTAAATTTTACCACGTATTTTTGGAAAATAATTTTTAAAATGATGTCAAACTTCCATGGAGTGAATGTTTTCATACACTTGTATGAAAAGTGGTCAAACTTTTTCAAATAGTAGTTCGTCCACCCCACAATTATTGTCGGAAAAGTTTGAAACTTAAAAGAAATACTCTCCTTACATTTTCAATTCCCAGAAATATAACTTTTGGCTAAGTCGTTAAAAAAATTTTCTGTAAAATTATCTCAAACAAGAAATAAGAGCAAATTTTCACACTTTTGTATGGGAAGAGTCTGATCTTTTTCGAGTAGTAGTTCGTCCGAGCCACAATTTTGGACAGATTACTTTGAAATTTCGTATACGTAATGTAATCATATTTACAACTTTAAAAAGCATAAATTTGTACCACGTGTGCCTTAAATATTTTTAATAAATCGATGTCAAACTTGCATGAAGTGAATTTTATCATATATTTGTATGGAAAGTGGTCGAGCTATTTCGAGTAGTAGTTCGCCAACAGCACAATTATTGTTGGAATACTTTGAAATTTTAACAGGATTATCTCGATATATTTGCAACTAAAAATAGTACAAAATTTTAGCAAGTCGTGACGGAATTTTTTTTCTAAAGTTACATCAAAATTGAAATAAGAGCAAATTTGCACACATTTGTATAGAAAGTGGCCAATATCAGTCGAGTAGTGCAATACCCACGCCACAATTTTGGTCGGACAGGTTTAAAATTTTTTATGAGTAATCTATGAATATAGTCAATTGCAGACAGTTAACATATTAAAAAAATTTTTTTTATTTTTTTACACTTTTTGCAAAATTTCTGATCTTTTTCGAGTAATTGTTCAACAACATTTTTGTCGAAATGCTTTGAAATTTTGAAAACATATGCTCTACATACATACATATATTCAGATTAAAACAGTAAGAGCTTTTTTCAAATCTTCTTGAAAAATTTTTGGTAAATAGGCATCAAACATATACGAAGATCATATTTTCATACATATGGGTGAAAAGTGGATGATCTTTTAATAATCTATCAGTCTAACTGACTTCAAAATATATAAAATCATACCATGTATTTTGGGAAATTTTTTTTAAAATAAAGTCAAACATCTATGAAATGAATATTTTCATACATTTGTATGGAAAGGCGTAGGGCAGTCCGATTCAAGTCAAATTTCAGGATGATATTCTTGGTATTTGTACATTTGTTATACTAAATAATCTATTTATCTTTTTACATGCTTTCAAACATGAAAAATTTTTACTACTCGAGCTACTCGTTGAGCTCGTTAACTACTCGAGCACCTCGAGCAGCACGAGTAATGGGGGCTCTGGCTTATATACTTGTGATTTGATTGCAAGGAATTTTGGAAATCTATTCTGCACTCGTGCTAAATTCAATGAGTTCATTTTAATTGATTCCCGAGTTATAGAAAAATCAAAGACAAGTAGGATATTTAGTACGAAGTTTAGATAGTCTAAATTTATATAAAAAAAAATAAATGCTGTAGCTCTTCCAAGTTACTTTTTTGATTTATTGGCGTTTATAAAATAAATGGTAAATCATTAAAACAAAACTAAAAAAATATCTCTTAATTCCACTGTTTTATTTATAATTCAGGAAACATTCAAAAATTTTGCGCAGGTGTAGGGAAGACATATGTGTTCTTATTTTAAAATTTTAAAGATACCAATACCTTTTAATTGAGTCTTCGATTAAGATTATAAGTAAACACGTTTTGAAGATAAACGCAATTGTTGTAGACCAGGTCGTCTTATAGACACAATAAATTATTTATTTTTTAAAATTTATTGACACACTTGAAGCGATTGTATCTCATATGTAAAAATTTAAATTTTTTATTCACATCATAATTTTTGATAAAAATTACAGTCGTTTTATAAATTAAAGCCATTATAAATATTTTGCCAAATTTTCTAATCCACTCGCAAATATTACTAAGTAGAAATTGCAAATGTTGTGATGACTCTGATATTAGATTTAATGATTTTAGAATCTTTCTTTTCTGATTAAAATTTCAAAATCTATTATGGCAAGACAGTGTCAAACTAACTCTCATTATAGATAGACCTTCGATTTTTACCCGCGTTACATATTGAAATATAGTCCTCGTGCTGAGCTAAATCGTATATCGATTTTCTTTTTCATTGTGTTACTTTTTCTTTTTTTTTAAATATTCTTTATACAAAAAGTTTAAAAAGAATAACAAAATACTGTACATAATATCATAAGTGGTAATTTAAAGTAATATTAAGTGATAATGAAAAACCACCAGACATATTTACTTTAATGAAAACACCAATAATGTTAGACAAAACAAAAAACTTAAAACAATACCTCCCGGAGGGAAATACTGCTTAATGTCGCGTATAAAAAGTGAAGATTCTCAAGAAAGTAGTTGACTATTTGCGGGTGGTGAGGTTGCTCTCTGTAAAAAACTTCAAAGTGGTACTATTTTGCTAAAAACTAAGAACTACACCCTATCAAGCAAATTAATACAACTCACTTCGTTATCAGCCGATATTGAAATCGAATTAAAAGAACACCCTACACTTAATTTCGCTAAAGGAGTTATATACTGCAACGACTTACGCAACATCCACGAAGATGAAATTTTGTCTGAGCTTAAAAACAAAAATAATGAAAAGGTTGACGAAGTCTTAAAAAGACCGGCCTTATTATAATCACATTCGCAGCCATTTCCCTTCCATCAGATTTATATGTTGGTTATGAAAATTAGAATCAGACGTTATGTTCCACTCCCACTCAAATTTAACAAATGTTTTCAATACGGGAATGTCTCAAAAATTTGTAAAAACGACCATATCTGCTACAACTGTGCACAATCCTACCACCTCAAAACAGAATTAAAAGAGAACTGTACCCATCCTCCACAACGCACGAACTGCAAAAGTTTAAACAACGAGAATTGTAACTACGCATCTGTAAATAGAAGTTGTCCAATCTTTCTCAAAGACAAAGAAATACAAGCAATAATTACCTCAGAAAAAGTCAGCAAAAAACAAGCCACAACAATTTACCAAAAACGCCACAACAACATTAACACATCATACTCTCCTGTAGTAACAAACAGTAATAATAGTCAAACACCTACAACATTAACTAAAAATTCTTCAGAGCACATACCAACAAATCTGCAAAACAAAATCACGTACTATAAAGAATTATGGGGACTTAGCAAGTAAAACTGACCTTTCTGGTATGAACAGGCAAAGCACATCAGCAAAAAACTCACTAGCAAAAAAAAAATTTACTACCGAAATCTATATCAAATGGAACCAGATCACAAGTGTTTACAAGAACTAAATGAAACAAAGCAGCCAAAGAAATAAACACGACATCAACAAACTCACCGTTGCAAAAGCAACTAACAATATTGACACTTTATAAAATAACTTAAATTTTTTATTTTCTTTTATTCTCTTTATTATCTCTCTATTTACAACTACTATACACCTTTATTATTATACACACTGTTATACACTAGCTCTAGATTCTAGACTCTAGACCAATGCAATTTCATTATTGTTGCTCATTTGGTATTGTTTTATACATTTATAAAATGTTTTTATTTATCTATTTTACTCATTTACTTCAAGACTTATTTCTACTGATCTCTTACATGGATATACAACCTTTGTGGCTAGTCGTCAGAATATCTGTTCATTCCAATTTTATATTTATTTTCACAATAATACATTTTATACATTCAAACCGAAATACGTTATTAAATGACCGAAAAATTCTCCAATGGAATATGGATGGCATTAAAAACAATTATAATGAATTACAAATTCTCTTGAAGACCCATTCACTAAATTGCATTTATTCAGAATGGAAAATTTTAGATAGTTTGCATGGCAGCGATCACTACCCGATCATCCTTTCCCTTTTTCATAACATAAATTCGAACACCTCTATTTCGAATTATATTCCCAAATTTAAGACTGAATCGGTAAATTGGGAACTATTCAAAAGTAAATGTTTAGATTTGGATTCCAATCGCCCAACCAGTAGCAACATTTCAAAAATCAATCTATTATCATTACAATTCCACACCCGATCATCCTTTCCCTTTTTCATAACATAAATTCGAACACCTCTATTTCGAATTATATTCCCAAATTTAAGACTGAATCGGTAAATTGGGAACTATTCAAAAGTAAATGTTTAGATTTGGATTCCAATCGCCCAACCAGTAGCAACATTTCAAAAATCAATCTATTATCATTACAATTCCACAGACTATAAAAATGTAAAATAAAAAGTTCCTTGGTGGAACATTAAACTAGAAAATCTCAAGACACAAAGGAATAATTCCTGGAGTACTTACAAACGCGATATGAGGTCTTACATTAGAGCTCAATTTAAAAGAGAAATTAAGTTAGCGAAGGCTAACTATATTAACGAACTCGGTTCCATTATCAATCCATCTACACCAATAACAAAAATATGGTCAAATATTTAAAACTTTAGTGGTTATAAATCAACAAACTCGATACATTGCACTTTCAAGTTAGGCAACCCAAATAATATATTGACAGATAGATTAGATATGGCCCAGGAATTTGTAGCCTCTTGGTCCGATAACTCTTCAGGTATCGAATTCACCCAAAACTTTAGAACATAAAAGTAATCCCTTGATTACTCCCACTCATAAAGCATTACAAATTGAAACCACTATCAACATGTTAGAACTTTTTAAAAAACTAAAAGGAAAAACACCTGGTATGGAGAGAGTGTTATATCCCATGCTTAAAAACTTACCTTTAAATGTAAACAAAAAATGTTATTAATTTATATAATAATATTTTTACTTCCAATACATAAAACAAGTAAGAAAATTATAGTCGGTCTAAACCGACTATACGATACCCTATACCATGTGTTTAGAGACAATATCTCTTAGGCCAAACTAACTGGACATAGAAAATAAGATAAGCAAATTTGAGTGGGATTTTTATTAATTTTTTTTGGCTGCAGATATGAAAAAGTTCATGTCGGATGCTATATCTATATGGGCACTAGGCCTAAAATTGGACCGCTCCTGACCACGTTTGGTAAAGTCTCTTGTATTTTGCAAAAATATATACAAACAAAATTTGAAAAGAATCCGTGCAATATTTTTGTTTTTTGCTAGATTTAAGTGAAGATCGGGAAGCAGCTCTCTATGGGACCTATGACTAAGAGTTGCCCCATAGGGATCACTTTTGGACTACTGATTAGTGGATGTAATAAACACATACAAACCCAATTTGACTAAGATTTATATGATAATTTGGATCTTATGGCAATTTACGTTGATTTCATAGGGGTCATTTGTATGGTGGCTAGGTCTGAACATGGACCGATTCTCAGCAAGTTCGACAGCGTTCATCCTATGGCCGATAGAAGTTTATATACCAAATTTCATCAAAATATATTCATATTTGCGACCAGCAGTTTGATTACAAGCTTTACATGAACACACAGACGGACGGACGGACGGATGGACGGACGGACGGACATCGTTAAATCGAATCAGATAGTGATTCAGAATCAGATAGTGATTCTGATTCGATTGGTATAATAAAAGATGGGTCTAGGTCAAATATTTTTGGTAGTTACAAACAGCAGCACAAAGTCATTATACCCAAACCACATATTGGTATAGGGTATAAACAGCATTGTAGTACCAATACTCAAACCAGGAGCCAACAATACTCTTGTTAAATCTTATTGATCGATTTCTCTTAACTCCTGCCTAGCAAAAGTTATGGACAGAATAGTTGCCAATAGGGTATGGTGGTATACGGAAACGTACAACCTTCTTAATTGCCGACAATTTGACTTCAGAAAGGGAAAATCCACAATTGACCCACTTTTATATATAGAATACCAAATCTCAACCAGTCTATGAATCCGCAAACACACCACATTCATATCACGAGAGAGCTTTTGATAGAATTGGCATTCATGTTATTATAGAACAAGTTACTTCCTGGGTCCAAATACCATAAATTACATCAAAAACTTTATGACAAACAGCAAAATTATTGTACGGCTTGGTAACAGCTACTCGTCTCAACATCCATTACATAATGGTATCCCACAGGGATCTCCTTATCCACTAATACTCTTCCTGATTGTGTACAATAGATTATGTACTATTATTTCATTGAATAAAGAACTTGATGTTATTGCCCATGCAGATGATTTTAATTTTATTATCAGGTCTGATAAAACAAAATACCCAACAATTAACCTAAACAATTTGTTTCGTGAAATAGAGGAATGGTTTTCATTTTCAGGAACAATTCTCTCTATACCCAAATTTATAAATGTTCAGATATGTTGTAAGAAAAACTGCAACTGCATCATAATTTCGTCGTTCATAAACTTAACTCAAGTAGATACTCTTAGAATACTTGTATCTCGTTACCGGTGGGACAGCCACATAAACTACTTAGTATCTTCTTTATCAAAACGTCTTATGATTATAAAATGTCTTTCTAATCCTACATTGAATTGCAGTATGCAATTAAAATTAATTACGCATTGTCGGCCTATGGTCATTCCCCGAACTCTGTATTATGTAAAATTAAAATAGTAGTTAACTCTGCTATAAGATTCTGCCTCGGAGCCTTTCGCTCAACCCCAATTAAAACAAGTAAGAAAATTATAGTCGGTCTACACCGACTATATGATACCATATACAATGCGTTTAGAGACTCTATCTCATAGGCCCAACTAACTGAACATAGAAAATAAGCATAAACCAAATTTGAGTGGGATTTTTATTAATTTTTTTTAGCTGCAGGTATGAAAAAGTTCATATCGGATGCAATATTTATATGGGGACTAGGCCCAAAAATGGTCCGATTATGACTATGTTTGGTAAAGTCTCTTGTATTTTGCAAAAATATATACAAACAAAATTTGAGAAGAATCAGTGCAATATTTATACCCTATACCACTATGTGGTTTGGGTATAATGACTTTGTGCTGCTGTTTGTAACTACCAAAAATATTTGACCTGGACCCATATTTTATTATACCGATCGACTCAGAATCACTTACTGAGTCGTTTTAGCGATGTCCGTCCGTCCGTCCGTCCGTCTGTGTGTCCATATAAAGCTTGTAATCAAACTACAGGTCGCAAATATCAATATATTTTGATGAAATTTGGTATGTGAGCTTTTATCGGCCATAGGATGAAGGCTATTGAAATTGGTAAAATTCGGTCTATGTTGTGACCTAGTCCCCATACAAATGACCCCTATGAAATCATAAATTGCCATTAGATTCAAATTATCATTTAGATCTCAGTCAAATTGGGTTTGTATGTGTTTATTGTATCCACTAAACAGTAATCCAAAAATAATCCATATAGTGCAAATCTTCGTCATAGGCCCCATATAGAGCTGTTTCCCGATCTTCACTTCTAATCTATCAAAAAACAAAAATATTGAACATATTTTTCTCAAATTTGGTTTGTATATATTTTTTCAAAATTGAAATGTATTTTTTCAAAATGCTTTATCAAATATGGTCAGGATCGGTCCATTTTTCGACCTAGTCCCCATATAAATATAGCACCCGATATGAACTTTTTCATATCTGCAGCCAAAAAAATTAATAACAATGTCACTCAAATTTGGTTTCTGCGCATTTTATACATCTAATTAGTTGGAACAAAGAGATAGGGTCTCTAAGCCATGGTATAGGGTATCGTATAGTCGGTCTAGACCGACTATAATTTCTTACTTGTTGAATCTAATTTAATAACTTATATAAATTTTATTTCAAACAATTAGTTATCAAATGCAAAGTTAGCTAACAAATACCTCAAATACCATCAACTATGTATATACCGTTCAATACAAAACTGTGAAAGTATAGATCTGCCACTTATTATAGTGAAGACCAGCTCCATGCAACATCCACCATAGCTTCTCCAAAAGGAAGATATTAATAACTCCCTACATAAATATACCAAATCTATTTGTAGTCAAGTACAATACTAAATATTGAGCTGAAGAACACGCTCCATGGCCATACATTTATGCAATACTGCATCATCCTTTAGCATAACTACAGAAAATACGATAATAAATCTGCTATTTTTCCCGAATTTAGCACAATTTATTCTCCAGAAATCATAGCCTTATACGAAGCAATAAAATACGCAGAGTGAAACAGAGGTAAATTTGCCATATGTTCCGAATCTCTCGCATCTTTGCAATCTATAAGTAATATAAATAAAATAAATAAAATAAAATCTAACAATTCTCCACTAATCACAACACATAATCACAATCGCAAAGATTGGGATAACTATATCGTACAAAAACTCATTGAGCACTATAAAGAAAACCCAATACACTGCACCTCAATTTGGTATAAGAATCTGAATCAAGAAATGATTGACATACGCCCCCTTTTAAAAACTATTACGGATTGCCACAGAATTGACATAATTAAATTTAAATGACTAAGACTCGGACATTCCAAATTAACTCACGAACACTTGATAAACATTGATATTCCCCAAATTTGTAATTGTACAACTCCGATTCCAAATCCCTCACACATCCTTGTACATTGCCCTAAATTTACTAATGAAAGACAAAATATTTTCAATGGAACCGACCTAGTTAGAGCTTTATCTAACCCAACCCCTGAAAACTTAAAGAAAATAACAAATTTCCTAAAACAAACAAATACCTACAAGTTTATATAAGATCTAAATCGTTATTATTGTATCTATTAAGTATATTAAATTAGATATATTATAAATATTGAATTATGGTATAGAGCTGAAGGCCAAAGTAGCTATTGCTGGAATCCCTATATCACCTTGTAATTTATAATTATAAGTTAATAAAATAAATAAATAAATAAATATTATGGTAAAGGTCTCTAAAATTTTCCACTTTGAAAAAGATGTTATACAAAAAGAGAATACATTTTAATAATACATACCCAAGTATTTCTTAGAGCTAGATCTACAGAAAACGTGTTTTGAATGCATCTATTCACATTTGAATTCCACTTACGGGTATTTATATGCAACCTCCTTGTATTTAAAGTACATGATAGAGGTACATAGCTAATAACTTAAATTTAAGTTACAAATATAACCAGAAGCCCATCATTCACTGACTAGAAAGTGGTCAGGGGATCAGTTAACGTTTGATTTCAGAATTTAGATTCACTGCCAAGCAGATAAATTTAATATCAACCCATCCACTGTTACAATAAATATGTCCGTTGTGATATAAAAATTGCTCAAATATAACTTGGATTTAACATAAGAAATCCCCAATGATTACTATTGTTGTTATGCTATGTTGATTTGGTTCTTCAATGAAAAAAAGGAGAGAAAAAAAACATTGGTTAGTTTTGAAAATTGGAATGAGTTTGTTTTTTTAATAGAGGTTCATAAAAATTTGAAAGTTTTAGTACCACAAAAAAAGCATCCAATTGGAACTTTTAAAAATACCATATTGAAAATCTTCCCTCTCCTTATTTACAAAAAACAGTTTTCTAAACATTTTATGGCTATTACAACCAACCAATAAACCTTTTTATGGTAACAAATATTTCACTCCCCTCAAACTTAATAGAACGCCAACATGAGGCTTTCCTAAATACAACCGACCCAACAAGTTTTGTTTTATTATTATTATTTTTTTTTTTGCTTTGTAAAAAGGAAAAAATTCAGCAGCCATGATTTTGGAGCAAATTGCCATTTCATTCTTTTTGTATTCTTTACATTTATTTAACCAAAATAAAAACCTATTCAACTGTCTATTGTTTAGTAATGACAACAAATAATACGAATGCATGTAGAGTTGTTGCCTCTAACTTTTATATTTTCTTACTATTCAACTGATGGTTTTATTTTTATACCCTCCACAGGGGGTATATATTGGTATATTGGTTTGTAACGCACCGAAAAACTAATTTCCGACCCCCATAAAATATATATATTCTTGATCCTTATCACAGCTCGAGTCGATATAGCGATGTCCGTCTGTCCGTGTGTTTGTTGGAATCACGCTCATTCACAGACTAAACCATTTACCTAGGTCAGATTACGAAAAAATTATTTGCCATTATTCCACCAGGTCGACATTTAAAACGGAGTAAATAGAGCGTCACTATGCTGAGGCACGAGTAGAAACTTGTAGACGCCTCTTAAAAAAACAAAGAACCAAGTGTGTTTGTTGTAAGAGTTTAGTGTTGAACATAATAGTTGTACAACAACATAAAAAAAGCCACAATAAAGATGCATATATATTAAAAATTCCAACAACACAACTACCATGAGCTATGATAGTAGTATTGCCACATATTTTTCATCGTTGTCACGATATAATCGCCAATATGAAAGAAAAACTATAATCCCTAAAAAGTCAAACAAAAGTACCATTACAAAAAAAAAGAAAAATTAAAATTAACAAGTAAGAAAATTATAGTCGGTCTAGACCGACCATACGATACCCTATACCATGCGTTTACAAACCCTATCTCTTAGGCCCAACTAACTGGACATTGAAAATAAGCAAAAACCAAATTTGAGTGGGATTTTTATTAGTTAATTTTTTTGGCTGCAGATATGAAAAAGTTCATATCGGATGCTATATCTATAAAGGGGCTAGATCCAAAAATGGACCGATCGTGATCATGTTTGGTAAAGTCTCTTGTATTTTGAAAAATATGTACAAACAAAATTTGAGAAGAATCAGTGCAATATTTTTGTTTTTTAATAGATATAAGTGAAGATCGGGAAGCAGCTCTATATGGGGTCAAAGGATCATTTTTGGACTACTCATTAATGGATGTAATGAACGCATACAAACCCAATTTGAGTAAGATCTATATGACAATTTGGATCTTATGGCAATTTATGTCGGATTTCATATGGGTAATTTGTATGGGGGCTAGGTCTGAACATGGACCGATTCTCACCAATTTCAATAGCGTTCATCCCATGGCCAATAGAAGCTTACGTACCAAATTTCGTCAAAACATATTCATATTTGCGACCTGCAGTTTGATTATAAGCTTTACATGGACACACAGACGGACGGACGGACATTATTAAATCAACTCAGAAAGTGGTTCTGATTCGATCGGTATAATTAAAGATGGGTCTAGGTCAAATATTTTTGGTTGTTACAAACAGCAGCACAAAGTCATTATACCCAAACCACATAGTGGTATAGGGTATAAAAACGAAAAATGGAAAATTTAAAAATAAAAATTAAAAATTAAAACTAAAAATTAAAAATTAAAAATTGAAAATTAAAAATTAAAAATTTTAAATTAAAAATTAAAAATTAAGAATTAAAAATTAAAAATTAAAAATTAAAAATTAAAATTAAAAATTAAAAATTAAAAATTAAAAATTAAAAATTAAAAATTAAAAATTAAAAATTAAAAATTAAAAATTAAAAATTAAAAATTAAAAATTAAAAATTAAAAATTAAAAATTAAAAATTAAAAATTAAAAATTAAAAATTAAAAATTAAAAATTAAAAATTAAAAATTAAAAATTAAAAATTAAAAATTAAAAATTAAAAATTAAAAATTAAAAATTAAAAATTAAAAATTAAAAATTAAAAATTAAAAATTAAAAATTAAAAATTAAAAATTAAAAATTAAAAATTAAAAATTAAAAATTAAAAATTAAAAATTAAAAATTAAAAATTAAAAATTAAAAATTAAAAATTAAAAATTAAAAATTAAAAATTTAAAAATTAAAAATTAAAAATTAAAAATTAAAAATTAAAAATTAAAAATTAAAAATTAAAAATTAAAAATTAAAAATTAAAAATTAAAAATTAAAAATTAAAAATTTAAAATTTAAAATTAAAAATTAAAAATTAAAAATTAAAAATTAAAAATTAAAAATTAAAAATTAAAAATTAAAAATTAAAAATTAAAAATTAAAAATTAAAAATTAAAAATTAAAAATTAAAAATTAAAAATTAAAAATTAAAAATTAAAAATTAAAAATTAAAAATTAAAAATTAAAAATTAAAAATTAAAAATTAAAAATTAAAAATTAAAAATTAAAAATTAAAAATTAAAAATTAAAAATTAAAAATTAAAAATTAAAAATTAAAAATTAAAAATTAAAAATTAAAAATTAAAAATTAAAAATTAAAAATTAAAAATTAAAAATTAAAAATTAAAAATTAAAAATTAAAAATTAAAAATTAAAAATTAAAAATTAAAAATTAAAAATTAAAAATTAAAAATTAAAAATTAAAAATTAAAAATTAAAAATTAAAAATTAAAAATTAAAAATTAAAAATTAAAAATTAAAATTCAAAATTCAAAATTAAAAATTAAAAATTAAAAATTAAAAATTAAAAATTAAAAATTAAAAATTAAAAATTAAAAATTAAAAATTAAAAATTAAAAATTAAAAATTAAAAATTAAAAATTAAAAATTAAAAATTAAAAATTAAAAATTAAAAATTAAAAATTAAAAATTAAAAATTAAAAATTAAAAATTAAAAATTAAAAATTAAAAATTAAAAATTAAAAATTAAAAATTAAAAATTAAAAATTAAAAATTAAAAATTAAAAATTAAAAATTAAAAATTAAAAATTAAAAATTAAAAATTAAAAATTAAAAATTAAAAATTAAAAATTAAAAATTAAAAATTAAAAATTAAAAATTAAAAATTAAAAATTAAAAATTAAAATTAAAAATTAAAAATTAAAAATTAAAAATTAAAAATTAAAAATTAAAAATTAAAAATTAAAAATTAAAAATTAAAAATTAAAAATTAAAAATTAAAAATTAAAAATTAAAAATTAAAAATTAAAAATTAAAAATTAAAAATTAAAAATTAAAAATTAAAAATTAAAAATTAAAAATTAAAAATTAAAAATTAAAAATTAAAAATTAAAAATTAAAAATTAAAAATTAAAAATTAAAAATTAAAAATTAAAAATTAAAAATTAAAAATTAAAAATTAAAAATTAAAAATTAAAAATTAAAAATTAAAAATTAAAAATTAAAAATTAAAAATTAAAAATTAAAAATTAAAAATTAAAAATTAAAAATTAAAAATTAAAAATTAAAAATTAAAAATTAAAAATTAAAAATTAAAAATTAAAAATTAAAAATTAAAAATTAAAAATTAAAAATTAAAAATTAAAAATTAAAAATTAAAAATTAAAAATTAAAAATTAAAAATTAAAAATTAAAAATTAAAAATTAAAAATTAAAAATTAAAAATTAAAAATTAAAAATTAAAAATTAAAAATTAAAAATTAAAAATTAAAAATTAAAAATTAAAAATTAAAAATTAAAAATTAAAAATTAAAAATTAAAAATTAAAAATTAAAAATTAAAATTAAAAATTAAAAATTAAAAATTAAAAATTAAAAATTAAAAATTAAAAATTAAAAATTAAAAATTAAAAATTAAAAATTAAAAATTAAAAATTAAAAATTAAAAATTAAAAATTAAAAATTAAAAATTGAAAAATTAAAAATTAAAAATTAAAAATTAAAAATTAAAAATTAAAAATTAAAAATTAAAAATTAAAAATTAAAAATTAAAAATTAAAAATTAAAAATTAAAAATTAAAAATTAAAAATTAAAAATTAAAAATTAAAAATTAAAAATTAAAAATTAAAAATTAAAATTAAAAATTAAAAATTAAAAATTAAAAATTAAAAATTAAAAATTAAAAATTAAAAATTAAAAATTAAAAATTCAAAATTCAAAATTAAAAATTAAAATTAAAAATTAAATAATTAAAAATTAAAAATTAAAATTAAAAATTAAAAATTAAAAATTAAAAATTAAAAATTAAAAATTAAAAATTAAAAATTAAATTAAAAATTAAAAATTAAAAATTAAAAATTAAAAATTAAAAATTAAAAATTAAAAATTAAAAATTAAAAATTTAAAATTAAATTAAAATTAAAATTAAAATTAGAAATTAAAAATTAAAATTTAAAAATTAAAAATTAAAAATTAAAAATTAAAAATTAAAAATTAAAAATTAAAAATTAAAAATTAAAAATTAAAAATTAAAAATTAAAAATTAAAAATTAAAAATTAAAAATTAAAAATTAAAAATTAAAAATTAAAAATTAAAAATTAAAAATTAAAAATTAAAAATTAAAAATTAAAAATTAAAAATTAAAAATTAAAAATTAAAAATTAAAAATTAAAAATTAAAAATTAAAAATTAAAAATTAAAAATTAAAAATTAAAAATTAAAAATTAAAAATTAAAAATTAAAAATTAAAAATTAAAAATTAAAAATTAAAAATTAAAAATTAAAAATTAAAAATTAAAAATTAAAAATTAAAAATTAAAAATTAAAAATTAAAAATTAAAAATTAAAAATTAAAAATTAAAAATTAAAAATTAAAAATTAAAAATTAAAAATTAAAAATTAAAAATTAAAAATTAAAAATTAAAAATTAAAAATTAAAAATTAAAAATTAAAAATTAAAAATTAAAAATTAAAAATTAAAAATTAAAAATTAAAAATTAAAAATTAAAAATTAAAAATTAAAAATTAAAATTAAAAATTAAAATTTAAAAATTAAAAATTAAAAATTAAAAATTAAAATTAAAAATAAAAATTAAAAATTAAAAATTAAAAATTAAAAATTAAAAATTAAAAATTAAAAATTAAAAATTAAAAATTAAAAATTAAAAATTAAAAATTAAATATTAAAAATTAAACAATTAAAAATTAAAAATTAAAAATTTAAATTTTAAAATTTAAAAATTAAAAATTAAAAATTTAAAAATTAAAAATTAAAAATTACAAATTAAATAATAGTGAAAAGCCCCGTAAAAATTAAAAATTAAAAATTAAAAATTAAAAATTAAAAATTAAAAATTAAAAATTAAAAATTAAAAATTAAAAATTAAAAATTAAAAATTAAAAATTAAAAATTAAAAATTAAAAATTAAAAATTAAAAATTAAAAATTAAAAATTAAAAATTAAAAATTAAAAATTAAAAATTAAAAATTAAAAATTAAAAATTAAAAATTAAAAATTAAAAATTAAAAATTAAAAATTAAAAATTAAAAATTAAAAATTAAAAATTAAAAATTAAAAATTAAAAATTAAAAATTAAAAATTAAAAATTAAAAATTAAAAATTAAAAATTAAAAATTAAAAATTAAAAATTAAAAATTAAAAATTAAAAATTAAAAATTAAAAATTAAAAATTAAAAATTAAAAATTAAAAATTAAAAATTAAAAATTAAAAATTAAAAATTAAAAATTAAAAATTAAAAATTAAAAATTAAAAATTAAAAATTAAAAATTAAAAATTAAAAATTAAAAATTAAAAATTAAAAATTAAAAATTAAAAATTAAAAATTAAAAATTAAAAATTAAAAATTAAAAATTAAAAATTAAAAATTAAAAATTAAAAATTAAAAATTAAAAATTAAAAATTAAAAATTAAAAATTAAAAATTAAAAATTAAAAATTAAAAATAAAAATTAAAAATTAAAAATTAAAAATTAAAAATTAAAAATTAAAAATTAAAAATTAAAAATTAAAAATTAAAAATTAAAAATTAAAAATTAAAAATTTAAAATTAAAAATTAAAAATTAAAAATTAAAAATTAAAAATTAAAAATTAAAAATTAAAAATTAAAAATTAAAAATTAAAAATTAAAAATTAAAAATTAAAAATTAAAAATTAAAAATTAAAAATTAAAAATTAAAAATTAAAAATTAAAAATTAAAAATTAAAAATTAAAAATTAAAAATTAAAAATTAAAAATTAAAAATTAAAAATTAAAAATTAAAAATTAAAAATTAAAAATTAAAAATTAAAAATTAAAAATTAAAAATTAAAAATTAAAAATTAAAAATTAAAAATTAAAAATTAAAAATTAAAAATTAAAAATTAAAAATTAAAAATTAAAAATTAAAAATTAAAAATTAAAAATTAAAAATTAAAAATTAAAAATTAAAAATTAAAAATTAAAAATTAAAAATTAAAAATTAAAAATTAAAAATTAAAAATTAAAAATTAAAAATTAAAAATTAAAAATTAAAAATTAAAAATTAAAAATTAAAAATTAAAAATTAAAAATTAAAAATTAAAAATTAAAAATTAAAAATTAAAAATTAAAAATTAAAAATTAAAAATTAAAAATTAAAAATTAAAAATTAAAAATTAAAAATTAAAAATTAAAAATTAAAAATTAAAAATTAAAAATTAAAAATTAAAAATTAAAAATTAAAAATTTAAAATTAAAAATTAAAAATTAAAAATTAAAAATTAAAAATTAAAAATTAAAAATTAAAAATTAAAAATTAAAAATTAAAAATTAAAAATTAAAAATTAAAAATTAAAAATTAAAAATTAAAAATTAAAAATTAAAAATTAAAAATTAAAAATTAAAAATTGAAAATTAAAAATTAAAAATTAAAAATTAAAAATTAAAAATTAGAAATTAAAAATTAAAAATTAAAAATTAAAAATTAAAAATTAAAAATTAAAAATTAAAAATTAAAAATTAAAAATTAAAAATTAAAAATTAAAAATTAAAAATTAAAAATTAAAAATTAAAAATTAAAAATTAAAAATTAAAAATTAAAAATTAAAAATTAAAAATTAAAAATTAAAAATTAAAAATTAAAAATTAAAAATTAAAAATTAAAAATTAAAAATTAAAAATTAAAAATTAAAAATTAAAAATTAAAAATTAAAAATTAAAAATTAAAAATTAAAAATTAAAAATTAAAAATTAAAAATTAAAAATTAAAAATTAAAAATTAAAAATTAAAAATTAAAAATTAAAAATTAAAAATTAAAAATTAAAAATTAAAAATTAAAAATTAAAAATTAAAAATTAAAATTAAAAATTAAAAATTAAAAATTAAAAATTAAAAATTAAAAATTAAAAATTAAAAATTAAAAATTAAAAATTAAAAATTAAAAATTAAAAATTAAAAATTAAAAATTAAAAATTAAAAATTAAAAATTAAAAATTAAAAATTAAAAATTAAAAATTAAAAATTAAAAATTAAAAATTAAAAATTAAAAATTAAAAATTAAAAATTAAAAATTAAAAATTAAAAATTAAAAATTAAAAATTAAATATTAAAAATTAAAAATTAAAAATTAAAAATTAAAAATTAAAAATTAAAAATTAAAATTTAAAAATTAAAAATTAAAAATTAAAAATTAAAAATTAAAAATTAAAAATTAAAAATTAAAAATTAAAAATTAAAAATTAAAAATTAAAAATTAAAAATTAAAAATTAAAAATTAAAAATTAAAAATTAAAAATTAAAAATTAAAAATTAAAAATTAAAAATTAAAAATTAAAAATTAAAAATTAAAAATTAAAAATTAAAAATTAAAAATTAAAAATTAAAAATTAAAAATTAAAAATTAAAAATTAAAAATTAAAAATTAAAAATTAAAAATTAAAAATTAAAAATTAAAAATTAAAAATTAAAAATTAAAAATTAAAAATTAAAAATTAAAAATTAAAAATTAAAAATTAAAAATTAAAAATTAAAAATTAAAAATTAAAAATTAAAAATTAAAAATTAAAAATTAAAAATTAAAAATTAAAAATTAAAAATTAAAAATTAAAAATTAAAAATTAAAAATAAAAAATAAAAATTAAAAATTAAAAATTAAAAATTAAAAATTAAAAATTAAAAATTAAAAATTAAAAATTAAAAATTAAAAATTAAAAATTAAAAATTAAAAATTAAAAATTAAAAATTAAAAATTAAAAATTAAAAATTAAAAATTAAAAATTAAAAATTAAAAATTAAAAATTAAAAATTAAAAATTAAAAATTAAAAATTAAAAATTAAAAATTAAAAATTAAAAATTAAAAATTAAAAATTAAAAAATTAAAAATTAAAAATTAAAAATTAAAAATTAAAAATTAAAAATTAAAAATTAAAAATTAAAAATTAAAAATTAAAAATTAAAAATTAAAAATTAAAAATTAAAAATTAAAAATTAAAAATTAAAAATTAAAAATTAAAAATTAAAAATTAAAAATTAAAAATTAAAAATTAAAAATTAAAAATTAAAAATTAAAAATTAAAAATTTAAAATTAAAAATTAAAAATTAAAAATTAAAAATTAAAAATTAAAAATTAAAAATTAAAAATTAAAAATTAAAAATTAAAAATTAAAAATTAAAAATTAAAAATTAAAAATTAAAAATTAAAAATTAAAAATTAAAAATTAAAAATTAAAAATTAAAATTAAAAATTAAAAATTAAAAATTAAAAATTAAAAATTAAAAATTAAAAATTAAAAATTAAAAATTAAAAATTAAAAATTAAAAATTAAAAATTAAAAATTAAAAATTAAAAATTAAAAATTAAAAATTAAAAATTAAAAATTAAAAATTAAAAATTAAAAATTAAAAATTAAAAATTAAAAATTAAAAATTAAAAATTAAAAATTAAAAATTAAAAATTAAAAATTAAAAATTAAAAATTAAAAATTAAAAATTAAAAATTAAAAATTAAAAATTAAAAATTAAAAATTAAAAATTAAAAATTAAAAATTAAAATTAAAAGTTAAAAATTAAAAATTAAAAATTAAAAATTAAAAATTAAAAATTAAAAATTAAAAATTAAAAATTAAAAATTAAAAATTAAAAATTAAAAATTAAAAATTAAAAATTAAAAATTAAAAATTAAAAATTAAAAATTAAAAATTAAAAATTAAAAATTAAAAATTAAAAATTAAAAATTAAAAATTAAAAATTAAAAATTAAAAATTAAAAATTAAAAATTAAAAATTAAAAATTAAAAATTAAAAATTAAAAATTAAAAATTAAAAATTAAAAATTAAAAATTAAAAATTAAAAATTAAAAATTAAAAATTAAAAATTAAAAATTAAAAATTAAAAATTAAAAATTAAAAATTAAAAATTAAAAATTAAAAATTAAAAATTAAAAATTAAAAATTAAAAATTAAAAATTAAAAATTAAAAATTAAAAATTAAAAATTAAAAATTAAAAATTAAAAATTAAAAATTAAAAATTAAAAATTAAAAATTAAAAATTAAAAATTAAAAATTAAAAATTAAAAATTAAAAATTAAAAATTAAAAATTAAAAATTAAAAATTAAAAATTAAAAATTAAAAATTAAAAATTAAAAATTAAAAATTAAAAATTAAAAATTAAAAATTAAAAATTAAAAATTAAAAATTAAAAATTAAAAATTAAAAATTAAAAATTAAAAATTAAAAATTAAAAATTAAAAATTAAAAATTAAAAATTAAAAATTAAAAATTAAAAATTAAAAATTAAAAATTAAAAATTAAAAATTAAAAATTAAAAATTAAAAATTAAAAATTAAAAATTAAAAATTAAAAATTAAAAATTAAAAATTAAAAATTAAAAATTAAAAATTAAAAATTAAAAATTAAAAATTAAAAATTAAAAATTAAAAATTAAAAATTAAAAATTAAAAATTAAAAATTAAAAATTAAAAATTAAAAATTAAAAATTAAAAATTAAAAATTAAAAATTAAAAATTAAAAATTAAAAATTAAAAATTAAAAATTAAAAATTAAAAATTAAAAATTAAAAATTAAAAATTAAAAATTAAAAATTAAAAATTAAAAATTAAAAATTAAAAATTAAAAATTAAAAATTAAAAATTAAAAATTAAAAATTAAAAATTAAAAATTAAAAATTAAAAATTAAAAATTAAAAATTAAAAATTAAAAATTAAAAATTAAAAATTAAAAATTAAAAATTAAAAATTAAAAATTAAAAATTAAAAATTAAAAATTAAAAATTAAAAATGAAAAATTAAAAATGAAAAATTAAAAATAAAAAATTAAAAATTAAAAATTAAAAATTAAAAATCAATAATTAAAAATTAAAAATTAAAAATTAAAAATTAAAAATTAAAAATTAAAAATTAAAAATTAAAAATAAAAAATTAAAAATTAAAAATTAAAAATTAAAAATTAAAAATTAAAAATTAAAAATTAAAAATTAAAAATTAAAAATTAAAAATTAAAAATTAAAAATTAAAAATTAAAAATTAAAAATTAAAAATTAAAAATTAAAAATTAAAAATTAAAAATTAAAAATTAAAAATTAAAAATTAAAAATTAAAAATTAAAAATTAAAAATTAAAAATTAAAAATTAAAAATTAAAAATTAAAAATTAAAAATTAAAAATTAAAAATTAAAAATTAAAAATTAAAAATTAAAAATTAAAAATTAAAAATTAAAAATTAAAAATTAAAAATTAAAAATTAAAAATTAAAAATTAAAAATTAAAAATTAAAAATTAAAAATTAAAAATTAAAAATTAAAAATTAAAAATTAAAAATTAAAAATTAAAAATTAAAAATTAAAAATTAAAAATTAAAAATTAAAAATTAAAAATTAAAAATTAAAAATTAAAAATTAAAAATTAAAAATTAAAAATTAAAAATTAAAAATTAAAAATTAAAAATTAAAAATTAAAAATTAAAAATTAAAAATTAAAAATTAAAAATTAAAAAATTAAAAATTAAAAATTAAAAATTAAAAATTAAAAATTAAAAATTAAAAATTAAAAATTAAAAATTAAAAATTAAAAATTAAAAATTAAAAATTAAAAATTAAAAATTAAAAATTAAAAATTAAAAATTAAAAATTAAAAATTAAAAATTAAAAATTAAAAATTAAAAATTAAAAATTAAAATTAAAAATTAAAAATTAAAAATTAAAAATTAAAAATTAAAAATTAAAAATTAAAAATTAAAAATTAAAAATAAAAAATAAAAAATTAAAAATTAAAAATTAAAAATTAAAAATTAAAAATTAAAAATTAAAAATTAAAAATTAAAAATTAAAAATTAAAAATTAAAAATTAAAAATTAAAAATTAAAAATTAAAAATTAAAAATTAAAAATTAAAAATTAAAAATTAAAAATTAAAAATTAAAAATTAAAAATTAAAAATTAAAAATTAAAAATTAAAAATTAAAATTAAAAATTAAAAATTAAAAATTAAAAATTAAAAATTAAAAATTAAAAATTAAAAATTAAAAATTAAAAATTAAAAATTAAAAATTAAAAATTAAAAATTAAAAATTAAAAATTAAAAATTAAAAATTAAAAATTAAAAATTAAAAATTAAAAATTAAAAATTAAAAATTAAAATTAAAAATTAAAAATTAAAAATTAAAAATTAAAAATTAAAAATTAAAAATTAAAAATTAAAAATTAAAAATTAAAAATTAAAAATTAAAAATTAAAAATTAAAAATTAAAAATTAAAAATTAAAAATTAAAAATTAAAAATTAAAAATTAAAAATTAAAAATTAAAAATTAAAAATTAAAAATTAAAAATTAAAAATTAAAAATTAAAAATTAAAAATTAAAAATTAAAAATTAAAAATTAAAAATTAAAAATTAAAAATTAAAAATTAAAAATTAAAAATTAAAATTAAAAATTAAAAATTAAAAATTAAAAATTAAAAATTAAAAATTAAAAATTAAAAATTAAAAATTAAAAATTAAAAATTAAAAATTAAAAATTAAAAATTAAAAATTAAAAATTAAAAATTAAAAATTAAAAATTAAAAATTAAAAATTAAAAATTAAAAATTAAAAATTAAAAATTAAAAATTAAAAATTAAAAATTAAAAATTAAAAATTAAAAATTAAAAATTAAAAATTAAAAATTAAAAATTAAAAATTAAAAATTAAAAATTAAAAATTAAAAATTAAAAATTAAAAATTAAAAATTAAAAATTAAAAATTAAAAATTAAAAATTAAAAATTAAAAATTAAAAATTAAAAATTAAAAATTAAAAATTAAAAATTAAAAATTAAAAATTAAAAATTAAAAATTAAAAATTAAAAATTAAAAATTAAAAATTAAAAATTAGAAATTAAAAATTAAAAATTAAAACTTAAAAATTAAAAATTAAAAATTAAAAATTAAAAATTAAAAATTAAAAATTAAAAATTAAAAATTAAAAATTGAAAATTAAAAATTAAAAATTAAAAATTGAAAATTAAAAATTAAAAATTAAAAATTGAAAATTAAAAATTAAAAATTAAAAATTAAAAATTAAAAATTAAAAATTAAAAATTAAAAATTAAAATTAAAAATTAAAAATTAGAAATTAAAAATTAAAAATTCAAAATTAAAAACTTAAAATTAAAAATTAAAAATTAAAAAATTAAAAATAAAAAATTCAAAATTAAAAAATAAAAAAATTAAAAATTAAAAAATAAAATTAAAAATTAAAAATTAAAAATTAAAAATTAAAAATTAAAAATTAAAAATTAAAAATTAAAAATTAAAAATTAAAAATTAAAAATTAAAAATTAAGAATTAAAAATTAAAAATTAAAAATTAAAAATTAAAAATTAAAAATTAAAAGTTAAAAATTAAAAATTAAAAATTAAAAATTAAAAATTAAAAATTAAAAATTAAACATTAAACATTAAAAATTAAAAATTTAAAATTAAAAATTAAAAAATTAAAAATTAAAAACTAAAAATTAAAAATTAAAAATTAAAAATTATAAATTATAAATTATAAATTTAAAATTAAAAATTAAAAATTAAAAATTAGAAATTAAAAATTAAAAATTAAAAACTAAAAATTAAAAATTAAAAATTAAAAATTAAAAATTAAAAATTAAAAATTAAAAATTAAAGATTAAAAATTAAAAATTAAAAATTAAAAATTAAAAATTAAAAATTAAAAATTAAAAAAAATTAAAAATTAAAAATTAAAAATTAAAAATTAAAAATTAAAAATTAAAAATTAAAAATTAAAATTAAAAATTAAAAATTAAAAATTAAAAATTAAAAATTAAAAATTAAAAATTAAAAATTAAAAATTAAAAATTAAAAATTAAAAATTAAAATTTAAAAATTAAAAACTAAAAATTAAAAACTAAAAATTAAAAATTAAAAATTTAAAATTAAAAATAAAAAATAAA
>OY821518.1:197273115-197317902 GCA_963682025.1 Cordilura impudica | reverse complement strand
TTTTTAATTTTTAATTTTAAATTTTTAATTTTTATACCCTATACCACTATGTGGTTTGGGTATAATGACTTTGTGCTGCTGTTTGTAACAACCAAAAATATTTGACCTACACCCATCTTTAATTATACCGATCGAATCAGAATCACTATCTGATTCGATTTAACGATGTCCGTCCGTCCGTCCGTCCGTCCGTCCGTCCGTCCGTCTGTGTGTCCATGTAAAGCTTGTAATCAAACTGCAGGTCGCAAATATGAATATATTTTGCTGAAATTTGGTATATAAGCTTTTATCGGGATGAACGCTGTTGAAATTGGTGAGAATCGGTTGATGTTCAGACCTAGCCCCCATACAAATGACCCCTATGAAATCAACATATACTGCCATAAGATCCAAATTATCATACAAATCTTAGTCAAATTGGGTTTGTATGTACATATTACATCCATTAATTTTTAATTTTTTATTTTTTAATTTTAATTTTTAATTTTTAATTTTTAATTTTTAATTTTTAATTTTTAATTTTTAATTTTTAATTTTTGATTTTTAATTTTTAATTTTTAATTTTTAATTTTTAATTTTTGATTTTTAATTTTTAATTTTTAATTTTTAATTTTTAATTTTTGATTTTTAATTTTTAATTTTTAATTTTTAATTTTTAATTTTTAATTTTTAATTTTTAATTTTTAATTTTTAATTTTTAATTTTTAATTTTAAAATTTTTTAAAATTAATTTTTAATTTTTAATTTTTAATTTTTAATTTTTAATTTTTAATTTTTAATTTTTAATTTTTAATTTTTAATTTTTAATTTTTAATTTTTAATTTTTAATTTTTAATTTTTAATTTTTAATTTTTAATTTTTAATTTTTAATTTTTAATTTTTAATTTTTAATTTTTAATTTTTAATTTTTAATTTTTAATTTTTAATTTTTAATTTTTAATTTTTAATTTTTAATTTTTAATTTTTAATTTTTAATTTTTAATTTTTAATTTTTAATTTTTAATTTTTAATTTTTAGTTTTTAATTTTTAATTTTTAATTTTTAATTTTTAATTTTTAATTTTTAATTTTTAATTTTTAATTTTTAATTTTTAATCTTTCATTTTTAATTTTTAATTTTAAATTTTAAATTTTAAATTTTTAATTTTTAATTTTTAATTTTTAGTTTTTAATTTTTAGTTTTTAGTTTTTAATTTTTTATTTTTAATTTTTAATTTTTTATTTTTAATTTTTAATTTTTAATTCTTAATTTTTACTTTTTACTTTTTAATTTTTAATTTTTAATTTTTAATTTTTAATTTTTAATTTTTAATTTTTAATTTTTAATTTTTAATTTTTAATTTTTAATTTTTAATTTTTAATTTTTAATTTTTAATTTTTAATTTTTAATTTTTAATTTTTAATTTTTAATTTTTAATTTTTAATTTTTAATTTTTAATTTTTAATTTTTAATTTTTAATTTTTAATTTTTAATTTTTAATTTTTAATTTTTAATTTTTAATTTTTAATTTTTAATTTTTAATTTTTAATTTTTAATTTTTAATTTTTAATTTTTAATTTTTAATTTTTAATTTTTAATTTTTAATTTTTAATTTTTAATTTTTAATTTTTAATTTTTAATTTTTAATTTTATTTTTAATTTTTAATTTTTAATTTTTAATTTTTAATTTTTAATTTTTAATTTTTAATTTTTAATTTTTAATTTTTAATTTTTAATTTTTAATTTTTAATTTTTAATTTTTAATTTTTAATTTTTAATTTTTAATTTTTAATTTTTAATTTTTAATTTTTAATTTTTAATTTTTAATTTTTAATTTTTAATTTTTAATTTTTAATTTTTAATTTTTAATTTTTAATTTTTAATTTTTAATTTTTAATTTTTAATTTTTAATTTTTAATTTTTAATTTTTAATTTTTAATTTTTAATTTTTAATTTTTAATTTTTAATTTTTAATTTTTAATTTTTAATTTTTAATTTTTAATTTTTAATTTTTAATTTTTAATTTTTAATTTTTAATTTTTAATTTTTAATTTTTAATTTTTAATTTTTAATTTTTAATTTTTAATTTTTAATTTTTAATTTTTAATTTTTAATTTTTAATTTTTAATTTTTAATTTTTAATTTTTAATTTTTAATTTTTAATTTTTAATTTTTAATTTTTAATTTTTAATTTTTAATTTTTAATTTTTAATTTTTAATTTTTAATTTTTAATTTTTAATTTTTAATTTTTAATTTTTAATTTTTAATTTTTAATTTTTAATTTTTAATTTTTAATTTTTAATTTTTAATTTTTAATTTTTAATTTTTAATTTTTAATTTTTAATTTTTAATTTTTAATTTTTAATTTTTAATTTTTAATTTTTAATTTTTAATTTTTAATTTTTAATTTTTAATTTTTAATTTTTAATTTTTAATTTTTAATTTTTAATTTTTAATTTTTAATTTTTAATTTTTAATTTTTAATTTTTAATTTTTAATTTTTAATTTTTAATTTTTAATTTTTAATTTTTAATTTTTAATTTTTAATTTTTAATTTTTAATTTTTAATTTTTAATTTTTAATTTTTAATTTTTAATTTTTAATTTTTAATTTTTAATTTTTAATTTTTAATTTTTAATTTTTAATTTTTAATTTTTAATTTTTAATTTTTAATTTTTAATTTTTAATTTTTAATTTTTAATTTTTAATTTTTAATTTTTAATTTTTAATTTTTAATTTTTAATTTTTAATTTTTAATTTTTAATTTTTAATTTTTAATTTTTAATTTTTAATTTTTAATTTTTAATTTTTAATTTTTAATTTTTAATTTTTAATTTTTAATTTTTAATTTTTAATTTTTAATTTTTAATTTTTAATTTTTAATTTTTAATTTTTAATTTTTAATTTTTAATTTTTAATTTTTAATTTTTAATTTTTAATTTTTAATTTTTAATTTTTAATTTTTAATTTTTAATTTTTAATTTTTAATTTTTAATTTTTAATTTTTAATTTTTAATTTTTAATTTTTAATTTTTAATTTTTAATTTTTAATTTTTAATTTTTAATTTTTAATTTTTAATTTTTAATTTTTAATTTTTAATTTTTAATTTTTAATTTTTAATTTTTAATTTTTAATTTTTAATTTTTAATTTTAATTTTTAATTTTTAATTTTTAATTTTTAATTTTTAATTTTTAATTTTTAATTTTTAATTTTTAATTTTTAATTTTTAATTTTTAATTTTTAATTTTTAATTTTTAATTTTTAATTTTTAATTTTTAATTTTTAATTTTTAATTTTTAATTTTTAATTTTTAATTTTTAATTTTTAATTTTTAATTTTTAATTTTTAATTTTTAATTTTTAATTTTTAATTTTTAATTTTTAATTTTTAATTTTTAATTTTTAATTTTTAATTTTTAATTTTTAATTTTTAATTTTTAATTTTTAATTTTTAATTTTTAATTTTTAATTTTTAATTTTTAATTTTTAATTTTTAATTTTTAATTTTTAATTTTTAATTTTTAATTTTTAATTTTTAATTTTTAATTTTTAATTTTTAATTTTTAATTTTTAATTTTTAATTTTTAATTTTTAATTTTTAATTTTTAATTTTTAATTTTTAATTTTTAATTTTTAATTTTTAATTTTTAATTTTTAATTTTTAATTTTTAATTTTTAATTTTTAATTTTTAATTTTTAATTTTTAATTTTTAATTTTTAATTTTTAATTTTTAATTTTTAATTTTTAATTTTTAATTTTTAATTTTTAATTTTTAATTTTTAATTTTTAATTTTTAATTTTTAATTTTTAATTTTTAATTTTTAATTTTTAATTTTTAATTTTTAATTTTTAATTTTTAATTTTTAATTTTTAATTTTTAATTTTTAATTTTTAATTTTTAATTTTTAATTTTTAATTTTTAATTTTTAATTTTTAATTTTTAATTTTTAATTTTTAATTTTTAATTTTTAATTTTTAATTTTTAATTTTTAATTTTTAATTTTTAATTTTTAATTTTTAATTTTTAATTTTTAATTTTTAATTTTTAATTTTTAATTTTTAATTTTTAATTTTTAATTTTTAATTTTTAATTTTTAATTTTTCATTTTTAATTTTTAATTTTTAATTTTTAATTTTTAATTTTTAATTTTTAATTTTTAATTTTTAATATTTAATATTTAATTTTTAATTCTTAATTTTTAATTTTTAATTTTTAATTTTTAATTTTTAATTTTTAATTTTTAATTTTTAATTATTAATTTTTAATTTTTAATTTTTAATTTTTAATTTTTAATTAAATTAAAAATTAATTAATTAATTAATTTTTAATTAAATTAAAAATTAAAAATTAAAAATTAAAAATTAAAAATTAATTAATTAATTTTTAATTTAATTAAAAATTAAAAATTAAAAATTAATAATTAAAAATTAAAAATTAAAAATTAAAAATTAAAAATTAAAAATTAAAAATTAAAAATTAAAAATTAAAAATTAAAAATTAAAAATTAAAAATTAAAAATTAAAAATTAAAAATTAAAAATTAAAGACTCAGGTGGAGGGTATCAAAAAATTCGGCACAGCCGAATTTAACACTCTTACTTGTTTTTATTAATTTTTTATTTGATTTTTTAAATGTAAACATATTTGGTATTCATAGTGCAAAGCGTGCACTTATATGCAAGAACAAGCCAAACAAGTTTTGCTAAGCTTGTGGAGTTTATAGTTTTGCGCAGCCGTCAAATTGTATTTTAAATCAATCCGGAAAACATTTTGAAATCTTGGACCCCAAATACTTTATGCAATTTATGCAATTCATGCAAAACTCGTAGCAGATGCCAAAATTAAAGAAGCGGTTTTTATGGGACCTCAAATTACAAAGCTACTGAAAGATTCCAAATTTGATTCGATTTTGTCTTACGATGTATCAAAGGCATGGAAGTCATTTGGTTTGGTTGTACCAAGCTTTCTGGTAAATTTCAGGAGCCCAAATTATGAAGACATCATTCAAGAATTTAAAAAAAAAACTATGAGAAAATTGGTACAGTTTTTAACACGATTTTGTTTGTATTTATTTTTTTATATTAACATTCATTTTTTTATCATACTTATAAAAGGAGTTAATATGTTTTTAAAAATACACCTTCTGCATTCGCACTCAAATTTCTTCCAAAATAATCTTGGCGATGAAAGTGACGAACATGGTGAGCGTTTCACCAACAAATACAAGAAATGTCACTTCGCACAGTAGCGCCCTTAGAAGAAATATGGTTGCAAAAATCAAAAATTTCATGTGCGCTTACGATATTTTGAATGAACTCATCTCATAGGAAATTTTTCAAAGATTACAAATTTAGGCCAGTTTCAGGTAGAATATAACAAAAAACTAGATTACTAATGGTAATTTTTGTTATTTCCATTGATTTACGTATAAATTCATTATATTATAGAAAAGAAATTTTACTGTTTGCTTTTTATTTCTCCAGGTAAATCGCTATTTACCAACTGTCTATTTTTTCACAATTTTTCAAATTTGATGGAACATAATAAAAAAGGTATAATTTTTTATATCTATCATATATTCAAAACATGTTCTCTGATTATTCCTTTACCTAATTTAATAAAGTCCAGCTGCTGTAGCTAATTCTTCGACTGCTAAATGTAAAAAAGGTAAAAAATAGATTGTTACAATTTTAAAAAAAAAACACAATTTTTAGGCAATTTGGTCCAGTTTTAGGTGAAATATAAAAAAACTGGGTAACTAATCGTAAAATATTTTTTTTTAATTTTTATATTTTTATTTATGGGTAATAATTTTAAAATATAAAAAACTTGAAAAAAAATTTAAAAAAAAATTAAAAATTTAAAATAAAAAATCATGTTTTTAGATAACATAAACATTAAACAAGAGTATTAAATTCGGCTATGCCGAATCTTTGATACCCTCCACCTAGGTTCTACGTTTTCATTAATATCTGCTCTTATTGTACTATTTGTAACAAATGTAAACAAAATATTTGAAAAAGTAAACTATTTGATAACCTTAAACTAAAAAATTATTACAACACTCTAAATTTTCAGCATTTTTTTTAGAGGTCCATATTTTAGGTCATACATTGGCACATTGACGCCCGATTTATCACATTTTAAATACTAACCTGATCCAGATAAAGACATCAATATAATTCTAAGTTTACCCAGATAAATGGTGTTGTGAGGAACCCTTGTTCTCTAATATAATAGCAAAACAGCTAGTCCAGAACAAACCAATGTTTATTGTTCGAAAAACAAATTATAAGTGAAGTTAAAGAAAAAATTATAAGACAATTATATCAAAGCACAAACGAAGCTATACAAAAATAATAATACGCATACGTAGGTATCTATGAGTAAAGTTTGGAAATGTTGCTTTGTTATTCAAATGGAGTTACCATTTCAACACTCCTCCTCAATGAACATTTCCAAACATTTATAAAAATAAATATAAAAATTCTATATTAAACCAAGCATCTTCACAAACTTCTCGTGGCTCGGTTTAGGCAGATTCTTCGTGAACACATCAGCTGCATTCTCGGAACTGCAACAATATTTCAATTCAATGTCACCTTTCCGGAACACATCTCTTATGTAGTGATATCTTATATCAATATGTTTACTCCTCTGATGGTAAATGGGATTCTTTACCAGATTTATAGCACTGATGTTATCTGCATTGATGATAATCGAATTCGGACAGTTAAGTTGCATTTCACTAAACAATTTCCGTAAGAAAGTAGCCTCCTTGGATGTAGACGATAGTGACATATATTCCGCCTCGGTACTGCTTAGTGCCACCGTTGCTTGCTTCTTCGATTCATATGAAAATACTGCTCCAGCCAAAATAAACGCATATCCCGTATATGATTTTCGGTCAGTTGTATCTCCACCCCAATCCGCATCAGTGTAACATTCGATTGGCTTTCCAGTCTTTTGATAAGTCAGCTGTTTATTTTGTGTTGTAGACAAATATCTCAATACTCTTTTTGCTGCTACCATATGTTCCGCATGTGGATCTTTGTTCGTCTGAGAGAGCTTGCATACTGAATGCAATATATCTGGTCTAGTGTTTATAGCTATATACATGAGCGAACCAATGAGTGATTGGTATTGTGTCTGGTCAATTCTTTGGCAATCATCTTTCTCACACTTGACTTGATGTTTAGGATCTAGAGGTGTTGCTGTAGGCCTACAAGATGTCATGTCGTGTTCCTTCAGAAGTTTCCTTATCTGTGATTTCTGGCTGATACAAATTTTCCCCTTTTCACCAACACGATCGACTTCAAGACTTAAAAAAAATTTCACAGGTCCTTTGTCCACGACCTTTACTTCACCAGCAATCAATTTCTTTATATCCCGCAGTTCCGCTATATCTGAACTAGCGATCAGCAAGTCATCAACGTAAACTGCAATAATATTTATCGTGCCACTATCATTTTTTACATATACACACGGCTCACTGTCACATGATCGGAAACCAATTCCTTTCAAGATGTTGTCTAATTTAAAATTCCATTGCCGTCCTGACTGCTTTAACCCATAAAGCGCCTTCTTCAACTTTAGGACATGGTGAGGATACCTATGATCAACAAAGTTCTGCGGCTGAATCATGTAAACATCAGCGTCTAAATCACTATTTAAATAGGCAGATGAGACATCCATTTGATGAATATATAGTTCATGTTCGGCAGCAATAGCAAAAATCATTCTGATTGTATCGTAACGAACCACTGGCGAAAAAGTTTCAGTGTAATTTACACCATATCTCTGCGAACACCCTTTTGCTACAAGTCTTGCCTTAAAGCGTTCAATTTCATCTTTTTCGTTTTTCTTTACAGCAAAAACCCACTTATTGGACACAGCCTTTTGACCTTTGGGAAGTTCTGTAAGCTCCCAGGTATTGTTTTTCAATAATGCATCATATTCGGTCTGCATTGCTTTGCACCATTCACGACCATATTTACTATTCAATGCTTCTTCTACTGTATCAGGAACTTTACCAATATCTGAACAAATCAGACTCAAAACGTTAAACTCCTTCTTAGGTCTACCTGGAGCGCCAGTTCGAACCAATCTTGGTCTACCAGGTCTTCTAGTCTGTTCCATTTTTTCATTCGTATTATCTTCTTGGGCTGATTCAAAACCTTCAAATCCATCTTCATCTGATTCTTTATCACAATCATCGATGTCCAACTCATTACCAGCACTTTTAGATACTGGTAGTAACGGGATTTCCATTTCAATATACTGTTTATCAGATGGTTCAATAAAGTATACATCTCTACTAATGATTAGTTGTTGTGTCGCTTTATTATACAATCGGTATGCCTTAGAAGTGTCGGAGTACCCGACCATAATATACTCCTTATCTCTTGGCCTAAATTTACCAGTTTGTCGCTTATCCAGTGCTATGGCCACTGAGCCAAAAATCCTCAAATGACACACAGAAGGTTTATGACCATTTAGCAATTCATATGGTGTAGCTCCATCTAGTGCTCGAGTAGGTGCTCTGTTTCGTAAATACGCTGCGGTATTGACCGCTTCTGCCCACAAATGTTCACCAAGATTAGAACCGACTAACATGCACCTTGCCATTTCAATCAACGTGCGGTTGAATCTCTCGGCAACGCCATTTTGTTGTGGAGTATATGGTACCGTTAATTGACGTAGTATACCGTTCTCCTTTAAATAGTTGTTAAAGGTTTTATTTACAAACTCGGTTCCATTGTCACTTCTTAGAATTTTCATCTTCCTTCCAGTTTGCCGTTCAATCATGGTGTGGAATTCTCGAAATTTGCTGAAGACTTCACACTTATTCTTCAGAAAATAAACAAAAACGTAACGCGACTTATCGTCGATAAATGTCAGCAAATATTTGGTTCCACCGATAGATGACGTATTCATTGGACCGCAGACATCTGTATGAATGATTTCCAAAATTTCATTACCACGTGCCTCTGATGTCCTAAACGGCCTCTGTGTACATTTACTCCTCATACAAATCGAGCATTGTATGTTTGTGGGTATAGAGATATTCATTCCACGTACTATTTGTCCATTTACCAAATCCCTCATACTGCCAAAATTGAGGTGACCATAACGGAAATGCCACTTCATGGCTTCTTCAGAAGATTTTCTCGTAAAAAATAATTTGTTGTTATCATTATCAACTTCAAATAAAAATAGATCACGTACCTTATTGGCACGAAGGATGATTCCTCCGTGCTTGTCCTTTATCTCGACGACTTTTTTACCAAACACTGCAATGTTGCCAAATTCCACCGCTTTAGCAACAGAAACAAAATTACATTGCAATCCAGGCACAAACAAAACATTAACCAATGTGATACTATGTTTGTCAACAGTCAAATTCACCGTGCCTTTACCTTCAGCCTTCATACAATTATCGCCAGCAAGCATGATCGTTTCATCATGCTGTTCGAACTCATCAAACATGTCGCGATTGCAACACAAATGCGATGACGATCCACTATCAATGCACCAAGCATTAATATTCAGATCCCTGTTTGTTGTAGAAAATAATGAACTCTTGTTGTTGCTGTTATTTTGTTGTCCATTTTGAAAATTTTCTTTCTTTTGCTCTTTACATTGAGCAGCATAGTGGCCTTTGCGTCTACAGTTATAGCATCGCACATTTTTGATATTATTGTTGTATTTAGAATTTGCTTTATTTGTGTTTTTATTCTGAAAATATTTATTTTTTGCACCGTTACTTTCGCGTACCATAAATGCCTGTACTGTACCTTCTTCATTGTTGTTGACCATTTTTCGCTCACCTTCTTCTACCAATTTCACCTTCAATGATGTAAGGGATGGAAGTTCATCTCGTGATTCCAGGGCAACGACAAGTGGCTCATATGACGCTGGCAGACTTGCGAGAAGCATTATCACGAACAACTCCTCCTGAAGACTTACTCCCGTCTCTGCCAACTTTTCCACAACCGAAGCAAATTTACAAACATAACGCTGCATGCACTCACCATCAGACATACGCAAATTCAAAAGCTGTTTAAATAATGTCACTTTACGAACTGGTCCTTTTGGACGATGAACCTCACGAAGAGTATTCCAGGCTTCTTGAGATGTCGGACAATTTTTCACATGGCCAATTTGCATTGGAGTTATACTCAATATAATTGTAGCCATCGCCTTTTCATCCTTTACTTTCCATGCCGCCAATGCAGTCGCATCCTCTGGTTTAATAGCATCCGAGACCACCGACCACAGCTCTTGGTGTATCAGAATGCTTTTCATTTGTATATTCCAAGCACTATAATTGGACTCATCCAATTTCTCAATATTAAAAAGAGAACCGCTGCTCATTATGTTAAACCTTTTTATTTTATTTAAGTTTAGATTAATTACATTAATATCCTGGGCCCATAACCTGTTGTGAGGAACCCTTGTTCTCTAATATAATAGCAAAACAGCTAGTCCAGAACAAACCAATGTTTATTGTTCGAAAAACAAATTATAAGTGAAGTTAAAGAAAAAATTATAAGACAATTATATCAAAGCACAAACGAAGCTATACAAAAATAATAATACGCATACGTAGGTATCTATGAGTAAAGTTTGGAAATGTTGCTTTGTTATTCAAATGGAGTTACCATTTCAACAAATGGTTTGTTTTGTGATTAATCGTGATTTCAACAGACGGACGGACATTCGGCCAGATTGACATCGCTATATCGACCCGATTTGATATAACGATCAAGAAAATATACTTTATGCATCAAAATAGATGCACATCTCTACCATAACAACACCATGAAAAATTTATGTCAAAATATAACTTCATCTAGATCGTAAATTGTGGTTATTTTTCTACATTGTGGCTATCAGTTTTTTTGCTTAAAAACTTTTGTAGTAAATTATTTTTACTTTTAATTAATCGTATTTAGTCAAATACATTATAACTTTACTAGTTCTTTATTATATTTCATGAATTTTGAAATACAGTTCGTTAAAAATAAGAAGTTATTTATGTTATAGGTTTTCCCATTGACGTTACACAAATTTTGAAACATAATTTTTTCAATTGTGGGCAAAACTATCATTCGTTATGGCGCCTTCAACAAAAGTCAAAAAGTCAATTTTGGAAACATATATTTAATATCAAAATGTGTGTATGGTTGATGCACTGAATGAAGTTTCAACAAGTTTCAATATTTGCAAATTTGGTGCACTTAATCTAAAAACGTTTTAAACTCGTCGTAATTGAATACTATTGGTTTTGTTTCCAATACTTTCAATTCAACACAATAATTCTATTAGTAAAGATATGATTATTTGGTGTTCGGCCAACTTCTTGTTCGTTATATTTTAGTTTCCATAGATAATTAACGATCACATTTTGAAACATACTACAGACACGGGTTAATTTTATTGTTCGCGAAAGTTAAAATATTGAAAAATGTTAATGAGATTTTCAACATTGTTTAAAAAGAATTCTTGAAATTTATTTACATTGGTTTGAACCGCTTAACAGCTGATTTTTGTTTATTGCAAGCAGTGGTGCCAGGAGATTTTTTCAGAAATCCCTACGCTTATGAAAAAATCTCGTTTTTTCTCTACACCCACTTTTTTCTACCTACATTTTTCCCTACACTACTTTTTAAATTTTTCAATTTCAATAATCCAAAAAAACCATAAAAACGAAGAAAAATAACATAAAAAGTGAGATAAGAATATCATAAGAATTACATAAGATATAAAAACAACACAAAAACTAACAGATATTAAAAAAAAAATATTTTTACAAATCTGTAAAATGCATCTTTTTGATATGTGCATTTAAAATTCAATAGGATAGCTAAGGTGATCATCTTTAGTGAGAATGATTCTCCAAATTCATAGGAAGATTTCTATTTCAAAAATCATTAAAATCGGTGGAACAGGTCCAGGGAAATCTCTGAAAAAGTAAAAGAAAAATTAAAAATATGATGTTTCTATAGTGTTCTTGTTGTTATTCTAAATGTTATATTATTGTATATTTATTTAAAGAGAAAAACACAAAAATAACGTTTGATGTTGTATTTTTGTGTGTAAGTTTGGCATATTAACTTTTTGTTGTCTTTACAAAATAGAGTTACCGAGTTATCAATGAGTTTTTTGCTTTCAAAAAAGTTCTACATAGTTATATAGAATTATTATTCTGCTTTACCTACAAAATATCTGATTGCGATTACATCTAATTTTTAAAAATTGTTTATAATTACTAAAGCATTATTATTCACATAAATACAAAATTGCACTTTTTAAAATTTCCATTCAAATTTAAGAAAATATTAATTCTAAAAACTGGAATTAAAATTTCCAATTATAAATTAGAAAATATTAACTGAATTTCAGAAAATCATATCAAAACTTCGGAAATAATAATTTTAAATTTAGAAGACATCAATTGCATCTTTAATATACTATACACATAAATTTTATTCGTTAAACACAAATTGAAATTCCAAAAAAACACCAAATATGTTTACATTTAAAAAATGTTTACATTAAAAAAAAATATTGGCATTCAGAAGAAATTAATAACTTTTCAGTAACTTCTTTTAACGATTGTCGAATCGTTAAAAAAGAAAAGCAAATTTGTCAGTAAAATTTTTAAACGATATTCGCTATTGTTAAAGTCAGCTGTTGTTGTTATCTAAACGACAACCATTTTTGTGTTGTTTATTCAATCGATAAAAACTTAAATTTTTAGGTTGAAATGTCGTCATACATAAATAAAAATCATAAAATAGTGAAAATATTTTGCTTCTATTAAAAAACTTTTTTATATAAATAAAAAAAATTAAATAGCATATTCAATTCATTATTTCATTTTCAAATAAATAAACAGAAATATTAGTAAAAAAATAGAGATATTAAACATAAACATAAAATCATCCTGTCAAACACGATGTAATTTGTTTTTATCTATTCTTCTTTGTGTTTTTCGCTTATTTTAACAGAGGTGCCACTCGTTTACAATTTAAATAAATAGAAAAATAGATTTGTCGACTGTCGTTAAGATGTGTGTACTTAGTGAATCACTTAATCCTCAGTGCAAACAACAATAGCTGTCGATATATTTTGCGATTGTCGGATCGTTGAAATTCTGTCGGATCGTTGAATTCGCACTACAGAAAACATTAATTTAAATTCAATGAATTTTAGAAAACCTCAAATGATATTTAAGAATTGCGAACATAAAAATTGTTACATAAATAAACGCAATTTGATGAGAATGTTATTTATACATATATTATTTTTCACAATTTTTTGTATATTTGAAGTTTTTCAGAAAATAAAGATAACAAATTATTTAATATAAAATGTTTGGGACATTTGGTTTTTTGCGTTTGGCATCCCTAATTTAATTATTTATTATTATAAATTTATTCTCTATCTATTCCAAATATGGCAATATTTTAATAAAAAAGTTGAGAGAGCTTTTTTTTGGTTATTATTTTGTTACTCCATCCGACCTATATGGCCGCAATGAAAAAATATTTCGCCAGTTAAAATAAACTATACAGCCATCTCCAATTAGCACGATTTAATGCATATAGCAACCCTACACAACCATTACCTACGCAATGGAGGTTAAGGCGAGCTATTTAATTAGCAAAAACTAAATTAAGCGAGAAGTTATGTCATATAACCGGAAACGCATGCATATTTTTCCAATATTTTGTTTACATTTATTATCAATACTAAAACCGAGGTGGAGGGTATCAAAGATTCGGCACAGCTGAATTTAACACTCTTACTTGTTTTATTCAAATTTGTTCTTTCGTTTAAAAATGATTGCTATTTACTTACATATGTAACAATTTTAATGAGCGCAATCCTTAAATATTAATTGATGTTTTCTAAACTTTATTTGATATCTTTGAATTTAAATAAATGTTTTCTTATTTTGAAATGCTATTAATGTTACCTAAATTAAATTTTTATTTTCAATTTCAGTTGATTTTTTAAATGTAAACAACTTTAGTGTTGTTTTGTTTTGAATTTCAATTTGTGTTTAAAGAATAAAATTTTTATATATTAAAAAATTCGAATGATATTTTCTAAATTTCAAATTATTATTTCCGAAGTTTAAATATGATTTTCTAAAATCCAATTGATATTTTCTTAATTATAATTGGATATCTGAATTCCAATTTTTAGAATTGATATTTTCTTAATATCAAATGAAAATTTAACATTTTAATTTAATTACATTTTCAAAAGCTCCAGTTTCGTTTTTTGTGAATCTTAATGACTTAATTATAATTATAAACGATTTTTAACAAGAAAAACAATTTGTTTTTGCTAAACTTACATTTAGCGTTAACGGCGAGACCTCCGTATTTTTAATTTTATTATTTTTTATAAAAATAAAAATCTTATTTTCGATCTTTATCAATTTAATGATTGAGTTTGAAATTGTTCAGGCTCAAGATCAAATGTTTTTACTTTAAATAAAGTAAAAACATTAGCACATTTGTTTCAAAAATTGATCTATGTATATTCTGCATGACAGGTTATACAGCTGTTTCGGGAAGAGTCACCAACCCTCATCAGTAACCAAAAGCAGTAGATAGTTTGTTTGGTAAAAAGTTAAATTCATATATATTTGCTGAAAACAACCAAATGAGAATTCAAGCAAAAGCTATACTATTTAAGCCTCTTCCAATATAACAAATTAAAAATAGAACAGCTTTGAAACAAATATGATTATATACGAGTACACATTGCATACTACAATATACATGTTTGTTTTTGTCTTGAAAAAACAAGAAAAACAATTTGTTTTTGCTAAACTTACATTTAGCGTTAACGGCGTGACCTCCGTATTTTTAATTTTATTATTTTTTATAAAAATAAAAAATCTTATTTTCGATCTTTATCAATTTAATGATTGAGTTTGAAATTGTTCAGGCTCAAGATCAAATGTTTTTACTTTAAATAAAGTAAAAGCATTAGCACATTTGTTTCAAAAATTGATCTATGTATATTCTGCATGACAGGTTATACAGCTGTTTCGGGAAGAGTCACCAACCCTCATCAGTAACCAAAAGCAGTAGATAGTTTGTTTGGTAAAAAGTTAAATTCATATATATTTGCTGAAAACAACCAAATGAGAATTCAAGCAAAAGTTATACTATTTAAGCCTCTTCCAATATAACAAACTAAAAATAGAACAACTTTGAAACAAATATGATTGTATACGAGTACACATTGCATACTACAATATACATGTTTGTTTTTGTCTTGAAAAAACAAGAAAAACAATTTGTTTTTGCTAAACTTACATTTAGCGTTAACGGCGTGCCCTCCGTATTTTTAATTTTATTATTTTTTATAAAAATAAAAAAACTTATTTTCGATTTATTTTTAAAATAAAAAATCTTATTTTCGATTTATTTTTATAAAAAATAATAAAATTAAAAATACGGAGGGCACGTCGTTAACGCTAAATGTAAGTTTAGCAAAAACAAATTGTTTTTCTTGTTTTTTCAAGACAAAAACAAACATGTATATTGTAGTATGCAATGTGTACTCGTATACAATCATATTTGTTTCAAAGTTGTTCTATTTTTAGTTTGTTATATTGGAAGAGGCTTAAATAGTATAACTTTTGCTTGAATTCTCATTTGGTTGTTTTCAGCAAATATATATGAATTTAACTTTTTACCAAACAAACTATCTACTGCTTTTGGTTACTGATGACGGTTGGTGACTCTTCCCGAAACAGCTGTATAACCTGTCATGCAGAATATACATAGATCAATTTTTGAAACAAATGTGCTAATGCTTTTACTTTATTCAAAGTAAAAACATTTGATCTTGATCCTGAACAATTTCAAACTCAATTATTTTTCACTGTAAAAAAAATTTCAGAATCTTAAAAAAAAAACGAAAATTATAGTCGGTCTAGACCGACTATACGATTGCCTATACCAGTGTTTAGAAACCCTATTATTAGGCCCTCCTAATTGTATATAGAAAATATTTTTTCCCTTTCAATATGAAAAAGTTCATATAGGGACTAAGTCGAAAATTTTTTGCAAAAACAAATACAAACTAAATTTAAGAAAAATCTGTGTTTTTTTTTATAGATTTAAGTTAAGATCGGGAACAGCTTTGTAAGGGGGCTTTTGTGTATGTAACGGTATACACATAATTAAGAATATGACAACTAATGAACAAGAAAGAATAACAACAATTATGTATGATGGCAATTGTGTATTGAAAATATATAATAAAATGTATAATAAAATAAATGATTAGATCGAGCGATGCATTCACTTTGACGGCCAGACAACAACTGCCTTGATACATTACACCCCTTAACACCCAGTGGCAGCAAATAACTGTGGAGGTTGCCTCTTCCGCTGCGATCTGCGTGGAGTTGATTGTGCTGGTGAAGATGAAGCACCCGGATTTTCAATAACAGGTGGACTGACCGATGTCGACGTCCCTTCCGATTGGCCATCAGCTTCACTTGATGCGACTGTCGAATGTTGTGTATCGCTTGCTGATTCATTTAGGTAAGAGTTCACAATCAGAGCTATCTGATAATGATCCACGGCTACGAAGCTGATTGTGATGACGCTTGACTACTCTAGAATCGTTTAGTTGAACTTGATAAGATATAGGACCCGTCTGATTGAATACTTGACCCTCCATCCACTTAGGGCCATTGGCGTAGTTACGTACCCAAACAGGAATTCCTGTTTACTATTAGACCATAGACTATTTGAGACGGCTTTATTTTATCAAGAAAAGTTTTAAGTTCGCGATTAAGTAGTAATTCTGCTGGCGAACGATTGGTGGTTGAATGTGGTGTCGTATGTTGATTCAATAAGAATCTTGTTAAACTGATGTCAATATTGGTTTCTCGACCAATCTTTTTTAAATAATTTTTTGTATTTTGAACCATTCGCTCCGCTTGACCATTCGTGGCTGGATGAAATGGTGCATAACGGATGTGTCGAATTAAGTTGTTTTCCATAAACTTCTTGAAATCTTCAGATGTGAAAGCTGTGCCGTTGTCAGATACGAGTTCATCAGGCAAACCGTGTGTGGCAAAGAGCTGACGTAATACCTTGATTGCAGCTGCAGAAGATGTGGAATTAACTACAGATACTTCCAGCCATTTAGAAAAAGAGTCGACGACTAAGAAAAATATTTTTCCTTGTACAAGTCCAGCAAAAACCAACGTGTATTCGAGACCATGGACGTTTTGCTGACTCCCAATGTTGAGTTGCCGACTAAGGTTGTTCGTTGCGAGTTTGTTTGCTAGGATCACAGTTCCTCACAGTTGCCTCAATGTCGGAATCGATGTTTGACCACCATACGTAACTGCGTGATAAAGCCTTCATTTTGACAATTCCAGGATGTGATGCATGAAGAGCATTTAAAACCACTTTTCGTACTGCTGGTGGTATTACCGTGCGATTTCCCCAGATGAGGCATCCTCTATTTGCAGAGAGCTCCGTTTGCCGGCAGTAAAACGGATAAAGTATATTTGAACGATCAATCTTTTGACTGGGCCATCCCCTTAACACTCAGTTTAAAACTTTAGAGCTAAGAATGTCTTCAGTCGACGATGATTCTCGTTCATTAAATAAGGGGCAACGACTCAAAAAGTCTGCATTGCCCATTTTCTTTCCAGCACGGTGTATCAAATTAAATTCGTATGCGTTAAGAAAAATTGATCGACGAAGCATTTGGTTTGAAATTACGTTGGGAACTGGTTTCACTGTTGTAAAGATTCCAAGTAGTGGGTGACGATCAGTGACACGCGTAAATTTACGGCCACAGATATAATTGTGGAATTTTTTGACCCCGGCAACAAGCGAAGCTGCTTCTCTGTCTATTTGAGCGTAATTTCTTTCGGCTTTTGATAGCGTTCTCGAGTAAAAAGCTATGGGCTTTTCAGATCCATTTGGTAACTTGTGGCTAAGTACTGCACCTAGACCATATGGTGATGCGTCACATGTTAATACAAGAGGCAGTTTCTCATTGTAATGTATTAACACATTATCTGCTGCGACTAATTTTTTTAATATATTAAAAGCATTATCATGTTGTTTGACCCATAACCATTGAGCATTTTTATCTAACAAACGGTGTAATGGTTCTGCCACCGTGGCTTTGTGAGGTAAAAATTTGTGGTAAAAATTCAATAGGCCAAAAAAAGCTTGAAGTTGCTTTTTGTTTTTGGGCGACGGTGCTTCATTAATTGCTGTAATTTTATCAGGCGATGGACGCATGCCTAAAGCGTCAATTATGAAACTTAAAAAATCTACCGATGCTACACCAAATTGACATTTATACTTACGTAGCCGAAGACCAGCCTTATCGAAACGGGAAAACACCTCAGCAAGTCAATTGGCTAGCTCCTCCTCTGATTTGCCCATTATTACAATATCATCGAAATACGGACATACGCCAGATACACCTTGTAGCACACTTTCAATTAAACTTTGAAAAATTCCTGGTGCAGATGAAATACCAAATTGCAGCCTATTTACTTTAAATGCACCTTTATGCGTAGAAATGGTTTGCAAAAAAGCTGTACGCTCGTCCACTACTAACTATTGATAAGCTTGTGCTAAGTCTATTTTTGCAAAAATAGAGCCGCCTTCAATCGAAGCTAACAGCGTATTAATAGCTGGAATTTGATGACAATGTGGTTTGATTGCTAAATTCAACGTTGATTTGTAGTCGCCACATATACGGATAGAACCGTCTTTTTTGACAACAGGAACTATTGGTGTGGCCCAATCTGAGTATTCCACTTGTTCTAAAAATTCCTTGACAATATAAGCGATTGAGTTCTTCTTCTACTAACCCCTTGATGGCGAACGGTATACGGCGCGGTGGTAGTCTTTTTGGCGGCACTGTCGAATCAATTTGCAATGAAACTGGTGGTCCCGTATAACAACCAAGTTCTTTTGAAAATAAGTTTTCGTACTCATTTAATACAGTTTTTATATTACTGACACTATTGACAGCAAGGACGCCTTCAATGCGTATGCCCAATGGCTCGAACCAGTTACAACCAACTACATTTGAGTTGCCTCCATTTGCGATGACTATTGGTAAATTGTCAATTTTACGACGGTTGTAATAAATTGACACTTCAATGATTCCCTTGACTGGAATGTGGTTGTGTTGGTAATCACGAAGTGTCAAATCGCTCTTTGAGGGATCTGGTTTTTTGTTAGTCCAGACATGGTTGAACGTTGACTCTGTCATTATAGTCACAGGCGACCCAGAATCCACTACGAATGTACAATTGCGGCCGTTTATTGCAATAGAGATCAATTTTTTTTGGCTGACCAAAGTTACAATTTGATTGACAGATTCATGACGATATGATCTGTTATTACTTGGAACGCGTCGTGCTTTTGACTAGCTGAATGTTGACACTTTTGATGAGTTGTTGTTTGATGCTGAGTGTGCGTTGCGACAAACACGTTGTAGGTGTCCCTTTAGACCGCAAGAATGGCACACTGTCTCACGGAAGGGGCAATTTTTATGGGAATTCTGGCCCCCGCAGCCACCACATGGCTGTTGATGAGTATTGTTACTTGATTTATTTGGGCGTATGTGAGTGCGATTTGATTTAATTGCATGAACGGTATCACCGGAGTGCTTCATTGACATAACATTAATGGTTGCTGCTTCACTTGACAATGCACGATCAAGAGCCTTTTGCAACGTTAGGTCTGTCTCAGCTAGGAAACATTTTCTTAAATTCTCATCTTTCATGCCACAAACAAATCTGTCACGTAACAAACGATCCAGTGCTGTGCCAAAATTGCATCCCGATGCCAATCTTCGTAACGCAGCAATATAGTTGCTGACAGACTCCTCACCATATTGATCACGTTTATGAAAACGATAGAACGCGGCAATTTCAGAAGGGCGTGGCGAAAAATAATTGGTTAGAATTTCCCTTATTTCCTTTAAACTCAAATCACTAACCTGTTTTGGAGACGCTAAAGATGTCAAGCGGTCATACAATGGCGCGCCGGCCAATGTAAGTAAAGCTGCTTTCTGACGCCCTTCCTCTTGCACATCATTAGCTAGCAGAAACAAACCAAATCGCTCAATGTATGTTGTCCATTTATGTGGTTGATCCAAATCAAATGGTTCCAGATTGCCCACACCAGTCATTTTTGCCCTTGTAATATTTTTTATTGTAACTTCTGTTTTAACAACACTTGCAGCACTTTCTATTTCTTTTTTATCAGCATCCATGTACTCACTAAGACATTTACGTGTTCGATTTACTAACCGGTTGTTCCAACGGCAAAATTAATAATAACAAGTAAGAAAATTATAGTCGGTCTAGACCGACTATACGATACCCTATACCATGCGTTTAGAAACCCTATCTCTTAGGCCCAACTAACTGGACATTGAAAATAAGCAAAAACAAAATTTGAGTGGGATTTTTATTAATTTTTTTGGCTGCAGATATGAAAAAGTTCATATCGGATGCTATATCTATAAAGGGACGAGGTCCAAAAATGGACCGATCCTGATCATGTTTGGTAAAATCTCTTGTATTTTGCAAAAATGTATACAAACAAAATTTATGAAGAATCAGTGCAATATTTTTGTTTTTTAATAGATTTAAGTGAAGATCGGCAAGCAGCTCTATATGGGGTCAAAGGGATCATTTTTGGAGTACTCATTAGTGGATGTAATGAACGCATACAGACCCAATTTGAGTAAGATCTATATGACAATTTGGATCTTATGGCAATTTATGTCGATTTCATATGGGTAATTTGTATGGGGGCTAGGTCTGAACATGGACCGATTCTCACCAATTTCAATAGCGTTCATCCCATGGCCGATAAAAGCTTATATACAAAATTTCATCAAAATATGTTCATATTTGCGACCTGCAGTTTGATTACAAGCTTTACATGGACACACAGACGGACGGACGGACGGACGGACGGACGGACGGACGGACGGACGGACGGACGGACATTGTTAAATCAACTCAGAAAGTGATTCTGATTCGATCGGTATAATTAAAGATGGGTCTAGGTCAAATATTTTTGGTTGTTACAAACAGCAGCACAAAGTCATTATACCCAAACCACATAGTGGTATAGGGTATAAAAATTGTATGTAATCGCAATCATATATTTTGTAGTTAAAGCTCTAAACACATTCACTGCGAGTTGCGGGTGCATGTAAAAATAAGTTTGTTGCATGCGAGAATTTTGCTATTGTGCTTTTACAAAATCATCAAAATGCTTTTTACAAATTTTACAAATCTACAAGCAAAACAACTTTTCATTTCGCAAGTCACAATACAATAAATACACACTGATTCTCCTGTCATATGTTCATAAATACAGCTAATTCTCCTGATTTTTCTCGCAAAGAAAATAGAATCAATTCTATTTCCCTTGCGGGTGTTTTTACAACCTAAGCTGGCAACGTCAAAAAAGCTTTACTCTCGATCTCGCTTCCACATTAGAAAAATCATACTCGCAACTCGCAGTGAATGTGTTTAGGGCATAAAGCGGAATAATAATTTTATATGTTGAACTGTTTTATAAGAAAAAAAAAACTAATTGATACTTCTTTAATCATCCCTGTGTGCAGTTTAACCATTGTTGGCATATAATAATAAGCATTTGATAACTAATTGAAATTGTGGATATTCATGTTAAAATATAATAAAATTGTGGCGCCATCTACTGTGGATATTCATGTTAAAATATAATAAAATTGTGGCGCCATCTACTGTGGCATATTCACACTGAGCAAAATGAAGTGATACTGTTTGTTAATACAAAAAAAATGTTTTTTCCCTAAACAAAATATTGCAGAATTTTATATAAATGAAATGCATAAGGAGAAAACAATTTTTAGCTAATTGACCTTTTATATATATTATAATGTTATGAGCGCCTTTATCTTTTATATACTTGTATTAATTTGAATGCTATGAAAACATTGATAAAGAATAGTTAAATAATATAATATACCGATTTATTTCTAATTGCGGTTATTATGGATATACAAATATAGGATATACGTGTATTATTTAAGGTGCTATTACATGATGTGTTTTTTACATATGTACTGTCAAATTTTCCCACAACAAAAGTTGTACACAATACAATACATGAGGAAAGTCACATGTACATTTTTCAATTAGAGCAGGTTCTATTTTTGTATGACAAACATATGAAAATACAACACTGCTTGTGGTGAAAGAAAAACAGAGTAAATTATAAAGATTAATATTGAAAGAAAAATAAATTGTTTGATATTAATTAACAATTAAAAAATATATAACTTTTTTTTAACAATAAATTTTTGTAAATTCACAAATTAAATCAGCTGTTGTTTACATTTAGAGGTTATGTCATACGGAAATACATATGCACGTGTGATAGCAAAAATTATGAATCGTATGTAAAAGACAATTTTGACAGACATGTGGAATTTCATATGGATAAAAAAAGTGACAGTACATATGTAAAAACACATCGTGTAATAGCACCTTTAGAGTATTTTGATATTTTTAACAGTATTGTCTATTGGTGACATTTTGCGATGTTATAAAAATCACAGAATATTGATTATACATATTTTTTTTATTTAATATACATACATCAAAACTCAATGATGTGTTTTTCTTTAAATATATTAATACATAATAAATTTTTTTGGTAAATTTACATTATTTTTTTTTATTAATAACTAGGTAGTTTAGCATTATATGTCTGCTTGTCTGTTTGTCGACAAAATTTTGGATCAATTTTTAACCCTTTTCCCGTGACCCAATCGATCTGAAGCTTTGCAAACAGACTCGAGGCGGTGACAAAAATGATCTGACAAATTTTTTTAGTGATGCCAAAACAATGGAAACTTAAAAATTATTCTACCTTGGCTTTTTTGAGTTAGTTTTTGTTATATTATCACCACAAGGACCACAAAAACCACAAGTATAGCCACGACATAAATACCTCATTTAGAATAACAACAAGAACAATATAGAAATATATATTTTTAAATTTCTTTTACTTTTTCAGTGATTTCTCGGGACCTATTAGACCGATTTTCATGATTTTTCAAACAGAAACCTTCTCACCTAGCTATCCTATTGAGGGTGTGATAGTGACAAGAACAACATAGATAAAACATATTCTTTCAAGACTTTTTTTACTTCTTCATTCAATTCTTGGGACCTATAAAACCGATTTCGACGATTTTAAATAGCAAACTTCTCAGTATGTTAACAAATCATTTTTTATGCTAACGAGCACCCTAGCTCTCCGATTGGTTTCGTGATAGTGATTTCCACAGACGGACAGACGGACATTGCTATATCAACTCCGCTTGTTATAAGGATCATAAATATATATATATTACTGGGTCCAGAATTTTTTTTCTAATTATTACAAACGGAATGACAAACTTATATATACCCTCTGCACACTGGGGTGGAGGGTATAAAAATACATAACCATGATTTATTTCATGCCGTTAACAAATTTCAACTTTGATAACCCATAAGTAAGCCTCTATTATGTATTTTAGAATAACAACAATAACAAGAACGACATAGAAAAATCAAGATTTTTTACATTTTCGTTGAAATTGAACAATTTTTAATAATTTTAAATAACAAACTGCTCAGAATTTCAATGAGTCATGTTCACTAAAAATGAGCAACCCAAGACTATAATTATGTATACAAATACTTATAGAGAAACATAAAAACTCGTAAAATTCGTGATTCATTAATATTCAGTTTTTATTATATTGAATAAAAAATCAAACCAAATAACACTGTGTCACAAATTTTCAACAAAGTCGTGACCAAAAGAATCTGACGCCTAGCATTTATGTAAAACTGTCCGCTGAATCCGTATGTGAAGTCAGAACGGTCAAAAGTAGTATAATTTTCGAGATATTGCAAAATTACAGTTATTTGTGTTTTAAAAAAGATGATGCCACTTTAATAATAGTATCTTCGAAAACATTCCACAGATTTTTACTTCTTTTCTTTTCGTTGAGAGATAATGAAAAAACTAAAACAACCACGTGTCACCTGTAAAAATTGGTGAAGAAATGACTGAGTTACAGATCAAAGTTAAAATTTCCCAAAAATTTTAATGTTTATTTTTTTTTTGCAATTTTGCTCTTTTCAACTTATTTCTTTAAAACCAAACAACAAATTTTTTGAAAGTTTTATCACTTACGACGTTAGTTTATTTTAATACGAACATTTTGTGCTCAATAGGATCCAAATCGGTGCAAAAATGACAAAAGTCTCAGAATTAATTGAATTATCCCATTTTTCGATATTTGTCGAATCAAAAAAAAAAGGTAGTAAAAATAAATAATAAAAATGGGTTAAAATTGTTGATTATTGCGATTATTTTCTGCCTGTCACATATGGAACCAACAATAGTAGCCCAACATCGCCTCAACATACGCCTCTTGATACCGACGCACAGTGGCGCCATTTTAGTTTTTTCGTTGTTATTGTTGTTAATCTAAAATACGTAATATTAAATAACTATTAATTAATTTTAATAAAAACAAGAATTAATCGGATTTTCACTATTTTTTTGCAGTTCTTCTGTTATTCTGTTCATTTGAAAATAAAAAAAATCAGTTTTCCGAATTCCGAAACTGTCAAACTGTTAACATAATAGTAGTGCACTGCAGTGTATTATTAGTTTTTTTTTAATTATAAGAAATACAACTGAATAAATTACTTATTATGTTGAAAACACTTATACCCTGTTTCCATAAAACAATTCGTCACAGACGAACGAAAACTTGTATGAAGAACAAAAACAAAATACACACAAATTTTCGTTCGTCTGTGACGAATTGTGTTATAGAAACAGGGTATTAAACTCTCTGGGAGTTAGTGTCTATTTTGTATTTATTAGATTCCACAGTGTATGCTAGATCGGAACTCCATGATATCATGAAAAGTTCTCCTCTTTCAAATACATGATTTAAAAACTAATTTTTTATGTTTTATATTCTTTTTTCAATCATAATATGATTTTTTTATCTTTCCAATGATAATAGTATCTTATATCAAATCCCCTCGGATGCCGCAAGTCTACCCCACTGCGCAATGTCGGTTATTGTTTTGTGTATTTTTTCCTCGAAAGGAAAAAATCGCTCTGTACTGGTTTTAATTATACTCAAAGTAAAGTTAAAAACGCACAAAAAATCGAATAATAGTATTAGAAATAATATCGTTTAATGTTTTACAACGATAACGGAAATTTAATAATAATGAATTGATTGCTTTTTGCTCAAAACACGGATCCAACTGGTGAAAAAAAATTTTTTTCTTGGGGAATGCAAACTTCGGTAAATATGAGTCGTATATTTATTTCTTTTGCAACAGGAAACTTTCATTGTGCATATTTTAATTCAATAGTTGTTTGATGAGCAAAAACAAAAAATATATCAATAATCGAGAATGGGAGGAAATGGCAACTGTACATAAATTCCGTGAATTGAGTCCATATATTTTCTCCCGGTAAGAGAGAGAGTAAAAAGAGAAAATTTCATTCCAGAAATGTTGGCAATAATCTGTACTAAATTATCAAATCATTATTCCAAATATTCTATTAGCACCAGGAATCACAAAAAATAAAACCCGTTTTCGAATAATTACGCTGATATATTAAAAAGCTTCGAAATCTAAAACCAGAAGCATAATTTATAGACTTTTCGAATAATTATGGTTAAATAATAAAGGATCAAAAATTAAAATTTTCATAAATTTTAACACCGCCTACTACAGTATAGTTAATATTCAGTAGCAGTTTTTACTGTAAAACGGTGCCCAAAATCTAAAAATTTTAAGTGAAAATGGTTGAAAAAATATTTATGCTGTCATTGTCACAATAAAAACTAGTCCATTTTTTTTTCTAGAACAGACATAGCAATAGTTCTGGGACCAGTAAACATAATAATTCGATTATTGGTAATGAGTTCCAGAAACTGGGAATGATTTAAACGGTTTTTTTAAATTATATTTTCCGTTATGCCTTCTGTTGATCATAAAGTTTTAATAATTCGTATGTCAATGTGTCACGACCAGTGTTGCCAGAACTTGCTGAACAATAATGGCTAAATTTCTGATGAAAACTTTGTTTCGTTTAAAAATAAATTGTTAAACATGAAATATTTTGTTATTAAAGTGTAGCTCAAGTAGACTATTGTATGTGTTTCATACAAAATTGTTGATAAAGTCTATTTGAAGTACACTTTAATTTTTTTGCATACGGCCCTAATATTTTAATAAACTATAAAAAAAAATTTTACGAATCTTTCGTTTCAAAATCATAAAATAGGCCAGATATAATTTTTTTATTTAATATTATTAAATGAAGTCAGGAAATTTCATTTAAACAAAAATGATATCAATTATATTATGAATGATGAAAATGCAATTCATGAGATTGCAAGCTAAACTAAGCAAGCCATGAACTGTTTGAAAATATGTTTCTGGAACGCAAATGGATTAAGCCAACATAAAGACGAACTTGACCATTTTCTTAGACACAATCAAACCGATATTTTGCTTGTCTCTGAAACTCGTTTGGCTCGTAGCAGTCTCTTTTCACTGCGCGGATACACCTTGTATGATACTAAGGATACCAGAGGTAGAGCATGTGGTGGCTCAGCTATCCTAATTAAATCCAGATTAAAACATTATTTAATGTGTGATCATTATGAAAACTACCTTCAAGCTACTACTATTTGCTTTGCAGAACTTGGAAACAACCTAGTGATTTCATCAATATATTCTCCCCCAAGGTTTTCTGCATCAGAAAATCAATATAAAAGTTTTTTTTAAATAACTAGGCCCTCGTTTCATAGTTGCTGGCGATGTCAAGAATACATTCTGGGGGTCACGGATAATTTGTCCGAAAGGTTGTATTTTGTGGTCTCAAGCGGGTATATCCGATTTAGGAGAAACGAAGAACATCGCAAAAGAACTTGTGCACGTAGAATCATCATTGGAACTTTCGCCTGACCACACACCCGTTATTGTTACTATTTCGAACTCCCAAGAAATTGTGTCTCCATCTGGTGATTTAACGCTTTCAAGTAATATGGATTGGCTAAAATACAAAAATTTTCTTAGTACCCATTGCACAGAAAACTTCCCGCAAAGAACACTAGATGATATTGACCTCTCGATTGTTAATTTCGAACAAAATCTCAAACCAGCTGCTCAACTTGATACTAAACCCCCTCGTCACACCAGGCCATATATAACTTCTTCTGTATATGTTGAAAGGCTATTAGGTGAAAAAGGAAAAACCGAAGAGGGTGGCAACTGTACAGATCTCCTCAATTTAAGCAACAATTGAAAGAATGCACGAAAAACCTACGGAAACTGCTTGAAACACAAAGAACCGCTAAATTGAATAGATATCTTGAAAATCTGGATCTAACAGAAAAAACTGATTACTCTTTGTGGCGTGCTACAAAAATTCTTAAAAGACCTGTTGTACGAACGGAAAGTGGAGGATTAGCTAGAAATAACAAAGAAAAAGGAGATCTGTTTGTGGAACATCTAAATACAGTTTTTACTCCGAATAGTATCTTGGGCCCACTTCTGTATATCATTTACACATCAGACATGCCAACAAGTGACTTTTGCGGATGATACTGCAATTTTAGGCGTACACGAAAACCCCTAACAGCATCTCTTCTTTTACAGAACCATATTGAACAGCTGGATGATTGGCTAGATATGTGGAAGATTAAAGTAAATGAACAAAAGTGTATCCACGTAACTTTTATCCTAAGAAGGGAGACTTTCATTCAAATTTTAATTAGGAACCAGCCTATACCTAGACATTTCTCTGTTAAACATCTCGGACTACATCTTCATCGCCGGCTTACCTGGAAAAACCATATAGATGCTAAATTAACACAAACAAAATTGAAATTAGTGCAATTCACATGGCTAATTGGCAGGAACTCGAAGTTGAGTCTCGATTGTTAGCTCTTGATTTATAACTCGATTTTCAAACCCATTTGGTGCTATGGTATTCATTTATGTGGAACAGCCTCAGCTTCAAACACAGTAAGAATACAAAGATGCCAAAACAAGATTTTGAGAATTATTACAGGCGCACCATGCTATGTGAGAAACTCACATTTGCACAGAGACTTAAATGTTTCTCTATTAAAATGTGAAATCACTAGATATAGTGCAATATATTTGGAAAAGGAGGGAGACTGCTGATCTCATAGGATAAAAATGGATTGATATACAAACAATTTTTTTTATCATTAGATTACTTACATATATATGTATATAGAATAAATGAAATTTTGTCGGGCACTGGCTGGATTTAATATTTAAGTTTTAGTTTTAAGATTTGAACAACTTATTGTTAGTTCACAAACGTATGTGAAGATCCCATAAATAAAGATGAATTACAAATAATAAAAAATTATATTATCATGTCCCCTCCGTTCAAAGCATTTGACAATGTGAACTCTCTTTTAAATTCTTTTATGTTGGTTTTTATTAGAGCCAAAAATTTTTAAATTGGCCGACATTGCGGATATTTGGTAAATGATTATTGTATGTCAATTTAATATTATTTTCCCAAGGCTAATTAAAGTTGTTACAGCGTCATAAAGATAAGCTAAGTCAGGGCATTCATCGAATCTGGAAGTACCTCCCCTTCAAAAGCAGTATAATATTAAGGAAAGCATGTGGGGTCTACTCGTCGCATTCGTTATCGGAATTTTTCGATTGAAATTATTCTTTATTTTCCAAAATAAAATACTAAGAATAATTTTATTCTGTCACAGTTAATGAATTATGGCCGCTAGTTACGAGTAAAAGTGAAACGAGGTCTGACGTTTGTCCGTCTTCTTTAAATAATAAACCAACGTAACGAATATCGATTGATTTTACTCGTTGTCGAATGCGACGATTATCCCCTGCTTTGATACACATTTCGTCATACAACTTTCTTGTTATAGTTCTTATGGCTTTCTTTTGCTTTTCTAAGACTTCTGACACCTTTGATTTTTTCCGGATTCTTAAGTCATAAAGTCGCTTGTATCTTTGAATCATACTGATATCTCTCAAGTCTACAATTAATTTTATTCGTTCGAATTCATTCAACTTTGCTCAAAAACAATCACTCAAAACTGTTAAATGTAAACTAAGCACAATTTTAAGAGGTAACTGGATATTTAGCTTTAAAATATTTAATATAATTACTAGCATTTTGACCCATAGCTTACTTTAAATTTTACGAATTTGTATAGCGTCGCTCCTTTCCAAATCATAAAAATAATAATAACAAAATGTATACATATGTACACTAGGGTGGCCCTTAATAAAAAAAAGTGTTCAAAATCTCGGTCTCGCCCCCTGGAAATATGCAAGTACCAAAAAAAATTGAGAAATACAAAGTTTTGGGTCAATCAAAAAAAAAAATTAGAGGTGCCTCAACGCGACTGACTTTTTTTTTCAGATTTTACGAAAATTTCGTTCTATAGTATAGTGACTTCAAAATCGAATAAAAACTCGCCAAGAAATAACAAATGCCCCAGACCATTTTTGTGCCAAAAAACTCTAGGTCAGATATGTAATGAACATTTTTTCAACTTTAACAAATTGATTAAAGCCATAATTTTTTTTTGGTCTCTATACCTATAAGTACTCAGATGTAAAGTATTGATTTATTACCACGTTGTTAATTTATTCCGAAATGAGACCAAACATGGAAAATTTTTTGATAAAATTTTTAGCATGGAAGACTTGCACATTTGGTTATTATATTTTAAGCGTCAAATATAGAAATTCAACAGCACTTACAGAATATTTGATTTTTTTAAATAAATTGTCTTTCATTAGCTTGGGGTCATATGCGACCCCATGTCCAAAAGGGGTAATGGGGTCATATTATTTTTTTAAGAAACCCTAGGCTATCAAGATAACAAATAACATTTAAAGTAGAAAACTGATAAATTTTTGATACAAAGTATTTCAAGAGTACATTTACTGAATATTTCACTAAAAACTAATTATACCCTCCACTCCAGTGTGCAGAGGGTATATATAAGTTTGTCATTCCGTTTGTAATAATTAGAAAAAAAATTTTGGACCCCATAAAATATATATATTTGTGATCCTTATAACAACCGGAGTTGATATAGCGATTTCCGTCTGTCCGTCTGTCCGTCTGTGGAAATCACGATGACGGCATCAATCGGCCAGCTAGGGTGCTCGTAGACATAAAAAATGATTTACTAACATCCTGAGAAGTTTGATATTTAAAATCGTCCAAATCGGTCGATTCGGGTCCGAGATTTGAATGAAGAACTAAAAAAAGTCTTGAAAAAATATAATTTTCTATGTTGTTCTTGTCACGATCACGCACTCAATAGGATAGCTAAGGTGATCATTTTCAGTGAGAATGATTCACCAAATTCATGGGAAGATTTCTATTTCAAAAATCATTAAAATCGGTGGAACAGGTCCAGGGAAATCTCTGAAAAATTAAAAAAAAATTAAAAATATGATGTTTCTATATTGTTCTTGTTGTTATTCTAAATGTTTGTAGTGTTGTCATAGCTGGACTTGTTGTTTTGGTGGTCATTGTAGTAATAATATAATAAAAACTAACCCTTTGTACATTTTTTTTTTATCAACTCTGGTAGAAAAATTTAACAGTTTCCATTGTTTTGGCATCACTAAAAAAATCTATTAGATCATTTCTGTCATTGCCACGAGCCTGCCTGCAAACTTTCAGATCGATTGGGTAACGGGAAAGGGGTTAAAATCGATCCAAAATTTTTTCGACAAGCAGACACTACGTGTTAATATAAAGGGAGTAAAAATTCACCAGCATCTAAAGAAAATAATGCTAAAATACCTAGTTGTTAATAAAAAGAAAACAATGTAAATTTAGCAAAAAAAAAATTTTATATATTAATTTATTTAAAGAGAAAAACACAAAAATAACGTTTGATGTTGTATTTTTTGTGTGTAATATTTACATATACATACATACACATATTAAATAATACAAATAATATACATATATTCTATATATGAATATCCATAATAACTGCATGTTAGAAATAAATCGGTATATTATTTTATTTACATAAAATTCTGCAATATTTTGTTGTGGGGAAAATACATTTCTTTTGCATTAACAGAGTGTCACTTAATTCTGCTCAGCGTGACTATGCCACAGTAGATGGCGCCACAATTTTTGTTCTAATTAGCTTTGCAATACATAGTTATTTCTATTTTAACGTGAATGTCAATATTTTCAAATATATATCATACAGCATAATGTTAAGAGTATACACGGACTGGTCTTTTATTTCATACGTTTTTTAATTATTCTTTTACAAATATGAACATGAGTTTGGCATATTAACTTTTTGTTGTCTTTTTTAACTCTTTACCGAGTTATCAATGAGTTTTATGCTTTCAAAAAAGTTCTACATAGTTATATAGAATTATTATTCTGCTTTACCTACAAAATATCTGATTGCGATTACATCTAATTTTTAAAAATTGTTTATAATTACTAAAGCATTATTATTCACATAAATACAAAATTGCACATTTTAAATTTTCCATTCAAATTTAAGAAAATATCAATTCTAAAAACTGGAATTAAAATTTCCAATTATAAATTAGAAAATATTAACTGAATTTCAGAAAATCATATCAAAACGTTGGAAATAATAATTTTAAATTTAGAAGACATCAATTGCATCTTTAATATACATTTAAATTTTATTCGTTAAACACAAATTGAAATTCCAAAAAATACACCAAATATGTTTACATTGAAAAAATGTTTACATTAAAAAAAAATATTGGCATTCAGGAGAAATTAATAGCTTTTCAGTAACTTCTTTTAACGATTGTCGAATCGTTAAAAAAGAAAAGCAAATTTATCAGTAAAATTTTTAAACGATATTCGCTATTGTTAAAGTCAGCTGTTGTTGTTATCTAAACGACAACCATTTTTGTGTTGTTTATTCAATCGATAAAAACTTAAATTTTTAGGTTGAAATGTCGTCATACATAAATAAAAATCATAAAATAGTGAAAATATTTTGCTTCTATTAAAAAACTTTTTTATATAAATAAAAAAAAAAATAGCATATTCAATTCATTATTTCATTTTCAAATAAATAAACAGAAATATTAGTAAAAAAAATAAAGATATTAAAAATAAAGATAAAATCATCCTGTCAAACACGAAGTAATTTGTTTTTTTCTATTCTTCTTTGTGTTTTTCGCTTATTTTGACAGAGATGCCACTCGTTTACAATTTAAATAAATAGAAAAATAGAGATGTCGACTGTCGTTAAAATGTCGTACTTAGTGAGTCACTTAATCCTCAGTGCAAACAACAATAGCTCTCGATATATTTTGCGATCGTCGGATCGTTGAAATTTACAGAATCATACTACAGAAAACATTGATTTAAATTCATTGAATTTTAGAAAACCTCAAATGATATTTAAGAATTGCGAACACAAAAATTGTTACATAAATAATCGCAATTTGTTGAGAATGTTATTTATATATTATTTTTCACAATTTTTTTTGGATGAAAATTTGAAGTTTTTCAGAAAATAAAGATAACAAATTATTTTATATAAAATGTTTGGGACATTTGGTTTTTGCATTTGGCATCCCTAATTTGATTATTTATTATTATTATAAATTTATTCTCTATGTTTTCCAAATATGGCAATATTTTAATAAAAAAAGTTGAGAGAGCTTTTTTTTTGGTTATTATTTTGTTACTCCATCCGACCTAAATGGCCGCAATGAAAAAATATTTCGCCAGTTAAAAGAATCTATACAGCCATCTCCAATTAGCACGATTTAATGTATATAGACACCCTACACAACCATTACCTTTGCAATGGAGGTTAGGGCGAGCTACTTAATTAGCAAAAACTAAATTAAACGAGAAGTTATGTCATATAACCGGAAACGCATGCATATAGGTATATAACCTAAATGCATATTCAATTCCAAATATAGGTATATAACCTAAATGCATGCTGATCAGCAACCACGATGACCAAAAAGCAAACACCGAAATAAATCCGAAATAATAGAAAAGATGAAAACCAACCCAAAGAATTTTCTGAAATAATTTTTTTGGTATTAAGTTTAACAAATTGTTTACTTTTTCCAATATTTTGTTTACATTTATTATCAATACTCAAGCCGATGTGGAGGGTATCAAAGATTCGGCACAGCCGAATTTAACACTCTAACTTGTTTTATTAAGAGCGACCCTAATGTACTCATATTTGAAAATTATTTTGTTATTAAATTCATTTTGTTGCGGATGTTTGCCTTCAAAAGATATATTTCACTAGTCTATTTCGAAGTTAGCATTTTACCAGTGTCACTTTTTTAAAATTATTATTTCCGCGCGCATCACTGTAATAATTAATTTCCGGCCAAAAATTGTTGACTTTAAGAATACTTTTCTTCAAACATACCTATTTTGCATTCACATCTTTAGTAGATTTTAATGTATTTGAACCCAATAATCACTTTCCGTGTCGATCCGTCCGTCTGTCTGTCAGTATATCCATGTAAATCTTGTATGTGACCATTTGTCTGCTATATTAAAATTGGTGAAAATCGCTTCATGTTCAGACTTAGCCCCCATACAAATGATCAATATCAGTTTGACTTAAATTACCATAAAATTTTTCTTAAATTTATATGATAGGCCCACTTTTCAACCTACCATATAAAAATAGCATCCGCTATGAACTTTTCCAAATTCATAATAACTACACTCTAATTTGGTTTAGGGTATAATGGCTTTGAGCTGATGTTTGTAACTACAAAAAATATTTCAGTCGATTTCTGAGTCGATTTAGCGGTTCCGTATGTCCGTCTGTGTGTCCATGTAAACATTGTAATCAAACTACAGGTCGCATATGTGAACATATTTTGATGAAATTTGTTACGTAAGCTTCTATCAGCCAGCATGAACGCTATTGAAATCGGTGCATGTTCAGACATAGCCCCCATACAAATGACACCTATTAACCCTACAGGACAATTCTTAGTCATAGCCCCCATTTAAAGCTGCTTCCCGATCTTCACTTAAATCTATCAAAAAAAAAAAAAGTATTGCACAGATATTTCTGAAATTTGGTTTGTTTATGTTTTTGCAAAAAATAAGTGACCTCTCCAAATATGGTCAGGATCGGTCCATTTTTCGACCTAGTCCCCATAAAAATATAGCATCAGGGAAAAAAATTAATAATGCCACTCGAATTTGGTTTATGATTATTTTCTATATCCAATTAGTTGGGCCTAAGAGATAGGGTCTCTAAACGTATAGTATAGGGTATCATATAGTCGGTCTAGACCGACTATAATTTTCTTACTTGTTCCTTGTAGTTTTATATGAAAGTAAAATCACAGTTCTCTGCAGAAAAGGTAACAAATGAATAAATGGTTGCATGCTCCTTATTCCAGCAAACGTTCTCTTTGAAAATTAAGACACACCAAAAATACATTGTTTATTCACAGGGAAGCTCTTTTGCCTCGAAGTTAACCAAATGATGAGAGTCACTTTAACCGAAATAGTAATTTTGTTTACAATAAAATTTTAGCGATACTTAGCAGAACAATATTATTTTTAATTTAAATTATTATTTATGAAAAACAATTTAATAAATCGTCTTTATTTCGTGTATGACTGTGATATTTAGCCAACTAAATGTGAAATATTTGCAAAAACTTAATTAAAAAAATTAAAAAAGTTATTTAAATTTCTTATTTTGATTAAAAACTCTCAATTCTTATTGAAAATATTGAAAATTCTCATTTCCGAGAGAAGCACTTACAGTAAATTGGTTACTATAGCATCTTACATCATTATGTTAACATAATTGATTAATAATAACCACCTGTTTGTCTTTTACCAATGTTTGGGTCTTCTAATAGGCGTTACGGAACTAAATGTTCCGCTTGTGATATGGGTATACCGCCAACTCAAGTAGTGCGACGGGCTCAAGATAATGTATATCACCTGCAATGTTTTCTATGTGCTATATGCTCGCGTACTCTAAATACCGGCGATGAATTCTACCTCATGGAAGATAGAAAACTGGTGTGTAAACGTGATTATGATGAGGCTAAAGCGAAAGGTGCTATTATTCCTTTTCTATGGAAAAAATATAAACTAATATGTAATTGATTTATTTTAAAGGCTTATATTTGGATGGTTCCTTAGATGGCGACCAACCGAATAAACGACCGCGTACAACAATCACTGCTAAACAATTGGAAACATTAAAAACCGCCTATAATAACAGTCCTAAACCTGCGCGTCATGTTCGTGAGCAATTATCACAGGATACGGGCTTAGATATGAGGGTTGTACAAGTATGGTTTCAAAATAGGTAAGTTGTATAAAGACTAAAATAAATCTTAATCGAAACTATCTTTAAAAAATATCGGTCTATTTAAGTTAAATATATAGTGTGCTTTTTAGTTGAATTCCAGTAGGCAATCCAATAGGATTAATCCAGTAAAAAAGATTTTATAAAATCAGAAACGATAAATGGAAGATTATATAGGCCCACAATATATGAAAACACTCTAGATCCTGGTCACGGAGTAAATCTGAACTCAAAATTTTGCATTCACCTAAAAATTAAAAAGAACACTTATGCCCAGAGCTCCGAAATCTTCGCTCCAATTCGAGTAGAGAGTGAAACTCGCTCGAATTCGCTCGCGAGTACTCCTGCGAGTGAAAAAAAAAAAAATTCGAGTATACTCTATTTTTCTATGCCACTCGAATAAGAGCGCATATGCTTTGCTCGATTTCGAGTGCGAGTAAAATACGCTCGAAATCGAGCAGATTATACTCTTGCCGAGTACTCTAGTCTTTATTTTTTTAATAGTTTTATTTTATAAAATATATTTATGTATATGTATGAATGAATTAATGAATGAATGTATGTAATTATGTATATTTGTATGTAGTTCTTTGAAGTTAATTACACAGCTACATAGCACTCGGTAAGAATTTTGCAATCATAATTAATGACAGTGGGAATTGTATCCTTTTAGGTTTTTTAATCTTCTATACTAATATAATAAAGAGGTAATGTGTGTTTGTTTGTTTGTTTGTTTGTTTGTAGGAGGTAATCTCCGTAACTACCCATCTGATCTTCCTGAAATTTTCACAGAGTCTTACTGCGGATATCGGAAGTGCTATAGGCTATAATTTTTTAAATATTTTTGGTGGGCGTGGCACCTCCCACACGAAGTAAATTTTTAATATCATATTCATATATTGAGTACTATGATAGGGAGAGCTTTGCAAATTTGTGTGAGGTCACCTATCATTAATATTAGTAGCTACTCCGGAAATGGGCGGGATTGGATAAGTGGGCGTGGTACCTCCCATACAAGTAATAGTTCAATATTATATATCTCGAGTAATGTGATAGAGAGAGCTTTTCAAATTTTTCTGATGTCACCTATTATTAATGTGAGTAGTCGGATGCAAAATGGGCAGTATCGGACCAATAGGCGTGGCACCTGCCATACAAAGTAAATATAAGATGCCATATATCTGGAGTACCATAATAGTGAGAGTCTTGAGACTTTGTGTGAGCCCATAAGTTATTCATTTGATTAGTTAGACAAAAAATAGGCGTGATCGGAGCAGTGTGCGTGGCACCGCCCATACAAAGTAAATATATGATATCATATAAATGGTATGCTAAAAAAAGAAGCTTTTACACTTTGCACGAGCCTATCAGATCTTAGTATGAGTAGTAGAACAAAAAAGTTGCGGGTTCACACCAATGGGCGTGGCACTCCCCATGCAAAGTAACTATTTAATGTAATATATCTGGAGTACTGTAAAAGAGAGAGCTTTGTGGCTTTGCGTGAGCCCATAGGTTCTTTGTGTGATTAGTCGAACAACAAAATGGACGTGCTCGGTGCAGTGGGCGTAGCACCGCCCATGCAAAGTAGATATCAAATATCATATAACTGGTGTTCTATAAAAGGGAACGACTCGATATTTTGCATCAGTCCATCAGATATTAATGTGAGTAGTCCAATAAAAATTGGGCGGGATGGGATTAGTGGGCGTGGCACCTCCTATGTAAAGAATATGAAGCACTACGAAAGCGACAGTCTTTTGACAAGTTCATTAGTTATCAATGTGATTTGTCATGGAAAATATATCGCCATAATCAAAAATCGCCAAACCCAAAAATCGCGAAAAATTAAAACCGCCCAAAAAACAAAAATCCTCAAAATCAAAAATGGGCAAAATCAAAAATCGCTAAAAAGAAAAATTGCCAAATGATATTCTAAGTTCAAGGCCAATAGTTAAGTGATGCCAGATCTAATATGGATAATCCGTCTTCTTCTCATGGGCAGCTACATGTACCATGATCCAGGTTAGGAACGCCGAAAAATCTGATAATTGTTGTACCGAATGAAAAAACAAAAAAACATTGTATATCAGCATCAGCAAGCATTAAAATAAAAAAATCTATACTAACATAATAAAGAGGAATATTTGTTTGTTTGTTTGCAGGAGGTAATCTCCGTAACTACTCATCTGATCTTCCTGAAATTTTCACATAGTCTTACTGCGGATATGGGAGTGCTACAGGATTTAATTTCTTCAAATATTTTTAGTGGGCGTGGCACATATATATTATATATATATTAAGTACTATGATAGAGAATGCTTTGCAAATTTGTCTCAGGTCATCTATTATTATTATTATTGGGCGGGATTAGACAAATGCGCGTGGTACCTCCACACAAACTTAATATTAAATGTGATATATCTGAATTACTGTATTAGTGAGAGCCTTGGGACTTTGCGTGAGCCCTTTCATAACGATTCGGAAGGGGGGTGGGGGGAGGGGGAGGGTGTAGCGAAGCACACCGGGTTACACCTAGTATTTTATATTTTTCAATATTTTATATTTTTAAGTAGTTCATTATTTAATTTTAGTACCAAAATATTGTCGAGTGTTTCTTTTTTAAGGCTGGTTCGTCTTGATGTCACTATTAATGCCAATGCGCTAAATGCTCGTTCTACGGAGACTTGTGTAGCCGGGACTCCGAGTATAACTTGAAGCAGTTCATATAATTGTGGCTCGTCAACTGTTTTCATTGACCACCATTGCATTATGTCCGTACTGCAAGACTCCCGCTTCGATAAAATTAATCTAGAAAAAAATATTTTTTACACTAATATAAAAAAGTTAAAATTTTTAAAAAATTTTACCTTCTTAACTTCTGCTTTATATTAATTGAAGTAATTAGTTCAGCAGATAGTTCGGTTGCACATTCGGCATCTGACTGAATAAACAAGTCTAATTCTGATGTCGGTCGAAGAGGTGATGGAGAATTTTCTAATACGGGGTGGGATGGACCAATGGTTTTAATGATACTCTTGCGCTGTTCAGCCGTAAAGTAAGCTGATCCAACAAAGTTAAATCTTGGATCAACGTACACTGCAGAACGAAATGCATCATTGTCAAGTAACTTCTGTGTACGCTTGTCCATATAATGTATAATATCATTCGAGTATTGGTTATTCTCCAATTTACTCAAATTCATTTTCGCTTCCAACCAACTTCTAAAAAAAATAACCTAGAAAGTTTGTTTATTAAGCGATTTATATGAAAAATAAAGTTCAGGTGCTTGTACTCTCACCTATTATTATTTGTTCCTCTTGCAATATTTTTGTTAAAATGAAGAGCGGATGAAATCCTTCCATAAATTGGTCAATGAATTGCCATCCATCTTCTTCAATACTCATTTCAACATGGGACTCAGCAAGGTTTATGTAAAACTCTTTGTTTTTATTTAGGCTGGCCAACATGACATAAGTCGAATTCCACCTAGTTGGTACGTCAAGTGGAGGTTTAGTTGCGTTGCTATAAATGAACGCTGACTTGTACCCCTGGGATTTACTTTTCTTAACCACATCGCGAATATTTTTTATACGTTGCATAAAATATTTGTTTCTTTTCAACACGTCATGCACAACAAGTTGCGTGGCATGGGTCGCGCATCTCACTGTAGAAAATATTTTGCTGCAGGCACTCTCAGTAAGATCAAAAATCCTTACATCGTCAGTAAAATTGTCGTTCTCCTCATGATCTACTTCAGAAGCAGAGCTATTGAATTCATTTTCTTGTAATTCTATTTCTTCTGATGAAAATTGGTTTTCAAAAGAAATTTCCTGCTCTTCCTCCAACAGTTTGGAAGCCTTTATCATATTTGCTCCATTATCCACTGTGCAGGAGTATATGTGGTCAATTGGAATGGAGTAATTTCGAAGAGTTGTTAATATTTCTTCCTTCAAATTCTCAGCAGTATGTTTCTTGAGAACTTCTGTCATACCTAGTGTTCGTCTGATAATTTTTCCTGATAAGTATATAATAAATTTTAATTTAACATTTCTAAAGAAAATCCCAATTGATATATGTACCATTCTCGCAATATTGTGCGTTGATTCCCAAAACGCTCTTTCCAAATCTTGTTGCGCTCTCTACTTTTATAGATAACATTTTCAGTTTGACATCTTGTGCAATTAAGTCCCTTACATCTTTCGCAGCTTTATCAATTTTTTCAACAATTTTAGACGAATTAATATGAATTCCAAGTGCATTGCACATTGGATCAACAATTGTTTTAAATCCCCTTGAATCAAACAGCTTAAATGGGACATTATTGATTGATATCAATTCTACACAACCACGGTTTAATGTTTTTTCATCCATACTAATTTTAATTTTTTTACATGGATTTTTAATAGTACTGCCTGCAGAAGTTGATTGTGTTGCAGTGGTATTTTCTCCTTCTTCTAAATTGACAAATTTTAAAATGCCAGCAACAGTTTTATGAAAGCATGTTATGTGTCGTTTTAAATTTGAGGTTAAAAATTTTCCACTTAATTTTTTTCCACAATTGTCAATTTCACAAATTGTGTTTTTTTTCTCCACTGTCATAACGAAAATATTTTCGCGTTTCATTATTTATTTCTTTATTGTTCATTATAATATAATATAATATAATATAATATAATATAATATAATATAATATAATATAATATAATATAATATAATATAATATAATATAATATAATATAATATAATATAATATAATATAATATAATATAATATAATATAATATAATATAATATAATATAATATAATATAATATAATATAATATAATATAATATAATATAATATAATATAATATAATATAATATAATATAATATAATATAATATAATATAATATAATATAATATAATATAATATAATATAATATAATATAATATAATATAATATAATATAATATAATATAATATAATATAATATAATATAATATAATATAATATAATATAATATAATATAATATAATATAATATAATATAATATAATATAATATAATATAATATAATATAATATAATATAATATAATATAATATAATATAATATAATATAATATAATATAATATAATATAATATAATATAATATAATATAATATAATATAATATAATATAATATAATATAATATAATATAATATAATATAATATAATATAATATAATATAATATAATATAATATAATATAATATAATATAATATAATATAATATAATATAATATAATATAATATAATATAATATAATATAATATAATATAATATAATATAATATAATATAATATAATATAATATAATATAATATAATATAATATAATATAATATAATATAATATAATATAATATAATATAATATAATATAATATAATATAATATAATATAATATAATATAATATAATATAATATAATATAATATAATATAATATAATATAATATAATATAATATAATATAATATAATATAATATAATATAATATAATATAATATAATATAATATAATATAATATAATATAATATAATATAATATAATATAATATAATATAATATAATATAATATAATATAATATAATATAATATAATATAATATAATATAATATAATATAATATAATATAATATAATATAATATAATATAATATAATATAATATAATATAATATAATATAATATAATATAATATAATATAATATAATATAATATAATATAATATAATATAATATAATATAATATAATATAATATAATATAATATAATATAATATAATATAATATAATATAATATAATATAATATAATATAATATAATATAATATAATATAATATAATATAATATAATATAATATAATATAATATAATATAATATAATATAATATAATATAATATAATATAATATAATATAATATAATATAATATAATATAATATAATATAATATAATATAATATAATATAATATAATATAATATAATATAATATAATATAATATAATATAATATAATATAATATAATATAATATAATATAATATAATATAATATAATATAATATAATATAATATAATATAATATAATATAATATAATATAATATAATCTATATATATAAAATTGAATGTGTGTTTGTTTATTTGTTTGTTTGTTTGTTTGTGTGTACCTTATAGGAGACCAAACCTCTGGACCGATCTTCCTGAAATTTTCACAGCATTTAACTGGGACTCTGGCATGATTAATAGGGTACTTTTTTTTGACCACGCCCACTTTTACGCCCACTTTTTTAAAATTATGTAATTGCTCCCATATAGTTTTTAACAGATTTACTTCAAATTGTATACACATTATACTCCAGGCGAGGTAGAAATAAACATTTCTTACGCCACGCCCCCTTTCACGCCCCTTTTCACGCCAAATTTTGTTTGAAAGTTTTAAACTTTTTTTTCTCTGTACAAATTTGTTCCTTCCAACGGATTTTTTTATTTGGTAGTATATTGCTCTTAATACTGTTAACGTCGCCATATAACTATGAACCACGCCCATTTCACCGCCCCCTTTTCTTTACATATACCACTAACAATGTTTGCTATACAAAATAATTTTTTTGTAATATGTATTTATCTAAAGTTTTATACACTTTTTATCTACAGGTAAGGTAGCCATACATTTTTTTATTACCAAGTCCCCCTTTTTCGCCCCATTTTACCTTAAATCATAATTATTCTGCTTTCAATCTATCTATATATATAAAAATTAATGTGTGTTTGTTTGTGCTTTATAGGAGGCCAAACCAAAGAACCGATCTTCCTGAAATTTTCAGAGCGTGTTACTGTGACTCTGGAAGGAATAATATGCTATATAAATTTTTGATTGGACAAAGGGGCGGTGCCACGCCCATATAACCCAAAATTTGAAAAAGTCATATCACGGGAATTTTTTTACCTACAGCAGTCATATTTGGTACATATGGTATTAGCATGAATAGAAATACATACAAGAAGAAAAGTGGGCGGGACCACGCCCCTTTTTAGAAAAATAAAAAATCGTAATATCTTCTAAACTACTGGAAGGATCGTCATGAAATTTTCACAAAAGGATATTTTTGCGAAATAATAAGACCTTAGCTATATAAAGTTGTTAGTGGGCAAAGGGGCGTGGCGTATATATAAAAACGTTGATGCATTTGATTGTAACGAATGATCTCCGGAACCATAAGAGCTGTCGAGGTAGGATTTCCAGCATAGGTTCGGTTCGAGCTCTTCTGTGTTTTTTTTTTAGTTTTAACCCTCTAGCTGGCGTTGGGATCAAGTTAAAAACAAAAATTTTTACTTTCAGCGCGATTTGACTGCAATTCAGAATGAACGTATGTTTCGTCATAAGAAATTTTTGTATGCATAAATGGACCCGATAGGTGGCGCTGGGTAAAGTTATTTCGAATATTCTTATTTATGGTGTGATTTTAATGAAACTAAGAATGTACATATATGTATGTTAGAAACATTTTTTTATTGGACCCGGTAGATGGCGCTGTCGTTCGAAAAATAATGAGTTGTCAAATTTATATAAATTTTAATAAATAAACTCACAAACATTTTTATATATAAATATTCTAACGAAAAAGAAGGAAAAAGCCGCTACATTATTGCATGGTGGCCGCACAGCTCATTCAGCACTCAAATCACCGTTAAACGTACAAAAAAATGAGAATGCCGTCTGTAATATCAAAAAACATTCCGGTATGGCAAAAGTTCTGCAAAAATGCAGTATTTTTATTTGGGATGAATGTACCATGGCTCACAAACATTGTGATTTGATTTGATAAAAGATTTGATAAAAGAAAGGCAATGAAAGATTTTTTGGTGAAGCTCTCATTTTATTATCTGGAGATCTTCGTAACACATTTTATATAGGTATATAGAGATTCTAACTAAAATAAAAATTCATTGAGGGCAAAACAACGTTTGCCGGGTCCAGCTAGTATAATATAATATAATATAATATAATATAATATAATATAATATAATATAATATAATATAATATAATATAATATAATATAATATAATATAATATAATATAATATAATATAATATAATATAATATAATATAATATAATATAATATAATATAATATAATATAATATAATATAATATAATATAATATAATATAATATAATATAATATAATATAATATAATATATATAATATAATATAATATAATATAATATAATATAATATAATATAATATAATATAATATAATATAATATATATAATATAATATAATATAATATAATATAATATAATATAATATAATATAATATAATATAATATAATATAATATAATATAATATAATATAATATAATATATAATATAATATAATATAATATAATATAATATAATATAATATAATATAATATAATATAATATAATATAATATAATATAATATAATATAATATAATATAATATAATATAATATAATATAATATAATATAATATAATATAATATAATATAATATAATATAATATAATATAATATAATATATATAATATAATATAATATAATATAATATAATATAATATAATATAATATAATATAATATAATATAATAATATAATATAATATAATATAATATAATATAATATAATATAATATAATATAATATAATATAATATAATATAATATAATATAATATAATATAATATAATATAATATAATATAATATAATATAATATAATATAATATAATATAATATAATATAATATAATATAATATAATATAATATAATATAATATAATATAATATAATATAATATAATATATAATATAATATAATATAATATAATATAATATAATATAATATAATATAATATAATATAATATAATATAATATAATATAATATAATATAATATAATATAATATAATATAATATAATATAATATAATATAATATAATATAATATAATATAATATAATATAATATAATATAATATAATATAATATAATATAATATAATATAATATAATATAATATAAATATAATATAATATAATATAATATAATATAATATAATATAATATAATATAATATAATATAATATAATATAATATAATATAATATAATATAATATAATATAATATAATATAATATAATATAATATAATATAATATAATATATAATATAATATAATATAATATAATATAATATAATATAATATAATATAATATAATATAATATAATATAATATAATATAATATAATA